>MU914561.1:0-19564 GCA_036418165.1 Cooperia oncophora
TTTCAAAGCTGAAAATTTTTTCAAAGTTCCTTTGAAGTATTACTTTATCAGTTGAATTTATCAAGGGGGGGGGTCAATCTAAAGAAGTAGCTCAGTTTCCGTTTCGCACGTGCCTTAGACGGAAACTGAACGAGGTCATTCTCCCTCCTCTGTGCTCTTCAGTAAGGGAAGAAGTTCTCCAGGAGTCGGTGCAGGTTAGTCATATTTATGAGGAGAATTGTCACTAAAGGGCTGAGTTGACCCATTCCGCCCCTCAAAATAATTGAGATTGAAGAAATTTGACGGGAGGTGTGCCTGGGAAACTGATGTTGTTTTCTCCGTGGCGGACTGAAATAGTTGCCTTTTCATTCAAATGCGAAATTAAGGCTTCAAACCTAAGCCCAGATAATCGGCTGGAGAAGCGAATCTATACCTGCTGACCTCCTTCAAAGGGGTTAGTGTATTCAATTTTTCATGAAAGAGTTCAAGAAAGTTGATTACTCCTACTTCTTCATTATAAGCCCTAGCCAAAGCATGATTTGGGGGTATGTTGACAGGACTGCACCTTCTGTTGCGGTCGAAATATTGAAAAAAAAACTAAAATTAGTCAAACTTTTTCACCTTACAAGGACTTGTCAGCCCTAAAAAACTTTGTGTACTGGTCGCCATCTCACCGCGAGGACACGACAAAGCGTTTTCTCGCAGAGTTCTCGTTGACCACTTCAGTGACCCCGGTTACCTCTTACGATTGTCTAATTTTTATTGAGAGCATCATGTTCGAAACAAAGTGAGACCTGTTTAGAAAGATGAACTTCGCCTTTACGCAGCTTCTCTCATCCCACAGATCAGTGAGGTTCTACATAGAATGCCTCGCGAAATGCTTCATATCCTGAAGACAAATGACTTACTGAGGCATCTTGAGCATGTGCTGGGAATCGAGAATCGAGCTGACGCACATATCGAGGTAAGTCATCGGTTTATTTCATCGCTCAGCAATAGCGATTATAAAGGTGAAATGTGTGTTGGGGCGTTTTCACTAAAGCACAGTTCATTCTTGACGACAAGGGCAATTTAGTCGCACAATCTGAGAAGCGGGCGACCGCAACCTCCCACCCTCCTGCCCATTCTAATTGCTAATCGTTAGACCATTGCAACTGCTGACTAAATCGCATTTAAGAAGAACGCCCTTCGACCATTGCAGCGGCCCAACGTTGTTAGTGGAGCGCGGTCGGTCGCTTTCACGAGACAGATTGTTGTTGTTGTTGCTGAACTACCTCTTGTTGTTGTTGTTGTTGTTGCTTTGAAACTTACTACGATTCAAGTAGACATAGTAGTCATATCCAAATCTACTTTAGGAATGAAAAAAACAGTGTCTGTTCGACACATGAATAGCAATATATCATCTAACGCGCCTGGAACGACCGTATTACCGAATCTAACGACTTACGACAAATGTGACCCGCGCAAATTGTGAGCACAGGGGCCTACAACTTCGTCTTGTGTGTTCGTATATTTTGCCGTGCCTTCCCACCTTGACCTACTTTATATATGCTGAAGACGCCTTATACTTCAGAAGATTTTTATAGATGTCGAAATGCGTAGTACGGACTCACTACGAGCTGCAACTCAAGGATCCTAACAGAAGCATTTGGGAAACGATACGGATTCGTTTAAGTTTGTTCTGGGCTTTGTTTAAGATTCGATCATATGAGTGGTATCCTCATTCACATGGACATTTTCGCTTAGGTTAGGTATGTAATGCTCTGATTGACCCCAGTTGTCCTTGTTAGTGCCATTCATAGTGTTCACTCCTAGTCACGCCTTTTTCGGAACGACTTCGTTCATGTATTTCGAAATTTGGCGTGAGATCCTTTCTCACGTCAAATTTAACATCCACTGGACACTTCGTTTCTGAAACAAGAGATAGCTCGTCGGTATTGCGAGATTACTGCTAGAAATTGATTTCACTTGTGTTGTACAGTCATCTTTATCGGTTGTGGTTTTCACATTTTTCCCCACGATTGGGGATAATTGACATAATTCTTACATCTCGCTTTGACTTCATTTGGCGCTGATGTAGCACAGGTGCGGGGCTCAGTATGTATGGACATATTTAAGATGAAAATGGGATTTGCCATTTAAAACATCCAAATGAATGACTTGGGACTCGAGGCATTCTCGCGATCAAGTATCACGAGCAAGTCGGGTTCATTAGATGAACAGCAGCTTGAAGCAGCTAAGGAGTCGGCACGAGTTAGAATTTTGCATAGAAATTACCCTACGACGCTCCAGGCAACACAATGCACACACGCAATTCCGCGTGTAAGCCGTTGTCTTGCAGAGTGGAAAGAGTATAGGGCGCAGTAGTCACGCGTCTGTGTCCTCTTTATCTCGCCGTTTTGAGTGACGGAAGTGGCACACTCTCGAGTGCGTACCCGAATGCCAAATGCATGGAGACATTTCACACATCACTTGATTGCGAGAGCTGTCTTTCAGACGTCATTGGCAATAAGACAATAGTTTTCCTGCATTTAGAGTGTTATGGTTCAAAGGTAGCGGAAGCTACTGGAAGGTAGCGGACCTGTGCTACACCTGCATCTTAAACTAAGCTAGAATTTCGCAGTTGATTAGCCGTAATGTGCCAGAGAACTGTTTTATAAATTTCAGTGAGAACTGTGATATTAAGCTGTAGGAATTGTTTGCCACTGTGTAACTTAATGTTCATAGAATCTTCGACGATATTTCTAACTACGCTTTGTTTGGAGCTTGAATATTCATTTCATCAATGCGCTGTCTGGTTTGAACTGTTCAATTTGCCTTGATTGTCCTCATTCAAATGCCTTAAAGCTGTGCACCTCACATTTTTTCATTTTGTTACATATTGATTTCGAGTGAAATTGTGATATTTAGCCAGATGAGCGATGTTGATTTCACGGTGATATAAGAATAGGTTAAAGTAGGAATATTACTTAGATTCCATGATATGACAGTTTGCTGTTATTTATCATGTTGAGCTCAGATTTGAATAAATAGCTATATCTGAAACTTGCTTGCCATTTTGATCTAAATCGATGCTGATTCGTTCGGAATTTTTCATTTCTTCACTCGTTCTGGGTTTCGTCGCTAGTGTTGCCCTCGCCTTCAGCCTGCGTTCACACATTGCGTCAGCGTATGGAGACTACGCCAGCGTTTTGAGCGTCGAGTGTACGGCAACATTTTGAGCGACTAAGAATCTATAGTTACTGATCTAGAGTACGGCAGCTCTTTGAGCCTTTGCCAGCGTACGGCAGCGGTTTGAGCGACTAGGACCCCATAGGTATAGGTTTTGAGCGTACGCCAGCGTTTTTAGCGTTCTCGCTTATAACCGCTGAAAACGCTGGTGTACGCTCAATACGCCTGATCGATACTTCCCACATACTTTCCTAGCCGATCACAATGCTCAAAACTACGCTATGCGCCTGAAACGCTGCCGTACGCTCAAAACGCTTACGCGAAGTATGAACACATTCCTACTTAGTCTGAGATGTAGTTCGTCAGCCAATATCGGTATTGTTGTGGCGGTACTTACTTCGCAAATGGGCAGTCTCCGAGTCGGAAGAAATGTTTCTAGCCAGCTGACTAAGTAGACACTGTCAGGGAGGAAGCTAGTTAACATGAGAGACGCAGGCGCAGAGAGAGTGGAGAGAGTTGACGCTTTGTGAATTGGGTCCTAGGGCGAGTGCTGCGTATGTCGCCTAGCTTGCAACGCTTATTTCGCCGCACTTATCACGACCCGGATGTAACGCTCCACACCCTCCGCTTGCCGTGTGCTATTCAATATCGCCGATTTTTTGTATTCAGACCGCATGCTCTTCAGACTTAATGTTCACTTGGTTCTTTGCTCATCATCCCATTCGGGGGAAATCATCCACATTCATCAGCGCAACGCGCGCCACCATCTCCAGTCATAGTGAGGATTGCGTAGGGTTGGTAACGCCCTCAGATCAGATTCGCTTCAGAACCCTTGTCCAGTTACCCTTCTGTGTGCCCAAAAGCGGGTTTGTATTAGTGTGTCGCTGTTCATACTGGAGAGTCGAGATCTCCCTCACTTATCTCCCGAGGATATGAACGTTCTCATGGGGGACGTCATGCGGTGGGAAATTCTCAGCGGGGGTCGTATTTTGATGGGGGTTCGGGAGCTCTTCTCCCTTTCAGAATAAGGGCACTTTGGTTGCCCTATCAAGTAACTTGAGGAAGCCAGCTTTTGTAACTGTACCGTTGTTGTCCTAGATGAATCTGGTACCAAACAGTAAACCTCAGAAGCTCGCTTTGCCTACGCAGGATTCAAGGTAGACCATCGTGATATATGAAGTGACCGTGACAGAACTCCCTCCCCCACAAATTCTCCTGTGTAATTCTTTCCCACTATACCTTCTTTGGTCTCCTGAAGTCTTAATTCTTCACTTCAATTCAAGTTTTTTAGGAAACATCCAGTTCTCTATCCCCTTTTGGAAAAAAAACTGCCTAAGTTGGCGGCTTATTGGCCCCGTGATGTGGTACCGCCCATCAACACAGCTTCGCTGCGATTGTTACCTTATGACACTAGCGGAGAATTAAACTATACTCTTGTCTTGCTTTTTGAAGCTCGTTTATGTTTATGCATAACTGCTGCTTTTAACGCCGCAGTACGCGTTCCGAATGTTATCACAAGAATGCTGAGTTGTGGGCAAAAGTCGTGCCCAGGCGGGAGTCGAACCCGCACCTCACGCTTTCCGGGCGAGTGCGCTATCCGTTACGCCACCAGGCGCTTTTACCCTCTCAGCTTGACGGCTTTTTTTTATGCCGTAGCCTATCAGCACTCACACGTTTATTTTGGTGAGCCGGTCAGCCGTAATCGGTGGGATATCGGCATGAAACCGGAGAGCCTAAGGCTTTAGATGTTTTTTGAAGCTGTTTTGTTATGATAACTGCTGTTTAACGCCGCAGTACGCGTTCCGAATGTTATCACAAGAATGCTGAGTTGTGGGCAAAAGTCGTGCCCCAGGCGGGAGTCGAACCCGCACCTCACGCTTTCCGGGCGAGTGCGCTATCCGTTACGCCACCAGGGCCGCTTTTACCCTCTCAGCTTAACGGCTTTTATGCCGTAGCCTATCAGCACTCACACGTTTATTTTGGTGAGCCGGTCAGCCGTAATCGGTGGGATATCGGCATGAAACCGCGAGGCCTAAGGCTTTAGATGTTTTTGAAGCTGTTTTGTTATGATAACTGCTGTTTAACGCACGAAGTAGCCATTTCGAAATGTATCAAACAGAGCAATGCTGAGTTGTCGCGGCAAAAGTCGAATGCCCCAGGCAGGGAGTCCGACCGCACTTCACGACTTATCAATCCGGCGCCGAGGTGCTCGCTATCGATTACGCACACAGGGCCGCTTTTACCCCCCCCACCCACAACACCCCCCCACCCCCCCCTTCCCCCCCCGCCCACATCTCAAGCCCCCCTTCCACGGCCTATTTATGCCGTACGCCTATTCAGCACTCACACGTTTATTTTGGTGAGCCGGTCAGCCGTAATCGGTGGGATATCGGCATGAAACCGCGAGGCCTAAGGCTTTAGATGTTTTTTGAAGCTGTTTTGTATATATACTGTAGCTGTTTAACGCGCAGTGGACGCTTTTCGCGAGAATGTTATCACAGAATGCTGAGATTGTGGACAAAAGTCCGTGACCCCAGGCGGGAAGTGAACCAGACACCGCACAGCTTTCCCGGGGCGAAGTGCGCTATCACGTTTACGCACCAAGGTACCGCTTTTACCCTCTCAGCACTTGACAGGCTTTTATGCCGTAGCCCTATATTCCGAGCACTCACACGTTTAACTTGGTGAGCCGGTCAGCCGTAATCGATGGGATATCGGCATGAAACCGCGAGGCCTAAGGCTTTAGATGTTTTTGAAGCTGTTTTGTTAATTATCGATAACTGTGCATAAGCCGTTATTTTAACGCCGCAGTACGCGTTCCGAATGTTATCACAAGAATGCTGAGTTGTGGGCAAAAGTCGTGCCCCAGGCGGGAGTCGAACCCGCACCTCACGCTTTCCGGGCGAGTGCGCTATCCGTTACGCCACCAGGGCCGCTTTTACCCTCTCAGCTTGACGGCTTTTATGCCGTAGCCTATCAGCACTCACACGTTTATTTTGGTGAGCCGGTCAGCCGTAATCGGTGGGATATCGGCATGAAACCGCGAGGCCTAAGGCTTTAGATGTTTTTGAAGCTGTTTTGTTATGAGTGGCTGATAGGCTACGGCATAAAAGCCGTCAAGCTGAGAGGGTAAAAGCGGCCCTGGTGGCGTAACGGATAGCGCACTCGCCCGGAAAGCGTGAGGTGCGGGTTCGACTCTCCGCCTGGGGCACGACTTTTGCCCACAACTCAGCATTCTTGTGATAACATTCGGAACGCGTACTGCGGCGTTAAACAGCAGTTATCATAACAAAACAGCTTCAAAAACATCTAAAGCCTTAGGCCTCGCGGTTTCATGCCGATATCCCACCGATTACGGCTGACCGGCTCACCAAAATAAACGTGTGAGTGCTGATAGGCTACGGCATAAAAGCCGTTAAGCTGAGAGGGTAAAAGCGGCCCTGGTGGCGTAACGGATAGCGCACTCGCCCGGAAAGCGTGAGGTGCGGGTTGAACTCCCGCCTGGGGCACGACTTTTGCCCACAACTCAGCATTCTTGTGATAAATTCGGACTTGTTTATCGAAGAGCAGTAGACACGACGTGCGGAGGCGGGGCGCGTTATACTGCCAAGCGTCGTATTCTGACGGGTTGGCTGACAGGGGGGAGTAGCCTAACGCCCTCTCGTTATGGCCTACCACTGAGTTGTCGATTGGCTTCACCCGCCATGCCCAGCCATCTTACCCTGTGCATTTCAACTTATCCTTACTTTTAATATACTTGCAGGTCAGCAGCTGTATAATCGGTCTGATATAACATCAGAGGCTTCATAGTTCATTTAAAAACTGCTTAGGAGGAGAAATGGAACGATGTAGAGACGGTCTTTTGTCATTCATACACGCCAGCAACGAAATGGTTATACAATGCGGAGGGCCACTCAGTTGAACTCTTTCACATATTCGTATTGTTAATACATGTTTTAACGCGACTTTGTTGCCGATTTGAAGGCAGGAGGCGCACGAGATGCTGGGGGCGGACGGTTGTTGCTGGCGTCATTGGAAGGGCTGCCAAAAGGTGCTTGGCCACACACCTCTCAGCTCTTCCACCAATGACCTCCATCGAAACACCCGCTTCCAGACTCCGTGCTCACTGGCCTGTTCAGAGCGGTATGTTCAGATGTTGTTTTCTTCGCGACATCTGGGTTGTTCATTTGATTGAACATGTTGAAAAATCGGGCGGGAGATAATGATTAGGCGAGTAAGGCATTCAAAGGATCTCAATGTACGAAAACTAGTATTGCCCTCAGTTGACGATGCGATTTATAAGTACTTGAACTTGGTTCACCAGTTACAGAACGGAGATAGATTACCCTTCCAAGCCTCGAACCAATACCTTTTCGTCTCTGTTATAAAGTTATTTGAGTTTCGATAACTGCTGTTCAACGCCACAGTGCGCGCTCCGTAAGTTATCACAAGAATGCTGAGATATTGGCAAAAGTCGGACCCGGAATGGGACTTGAACCCGCATCTCCCGCCCCGGGCGGTAGCGTTATCCATTACGCTACCGGGGCCTCCTTTGCCTTCTCAGCTCAATGGCATTTTGTGCCATAGCCATACTGCACACTACGTTAAACAGCAGTTATCAAAACTCTTAAAAAGAACTCTAATAACCCTGTGAAGGCCGCAGCAGGTATTTCTGCGCTATCTGCTGAACCGGCTCATCACGTTGAACGTGTGAGTGCTGTAAGGCTATGGCACAAAATGCCATTGAGCTGAGAAGGCAAAGGAGGCCCCGGTAGCGTAATGGATAACGCAACCGCCCGGTAAGCGGGAGATGCGGGTTCAAGTCCCGTCCCGGGTCCGACTTTTGCCAATATCTCAGCATTCTTGTGATAACTTTCTCCCTGTTATTTGAACAAGAAGTCCTTTGAATGATTCTCCTCCAAGATTAGTAGCGCCCATAGTCGTAATTCCTCGAATGGGAACTCAGCTAAAGATTCTCGATCATTTTTAGGCAACTCCGTCCCAGATCTTCGTGAGGAGTATGCTCTTCCTCCAAATTTCGACTACAGAGTATGGTTTCCTATGCATATGTCCGTGCAAATGAAAAAGATGGAGGGTAAACTACGTTCCGTTGACCTCATTGTCGAGGTAAAGTGAAGCATTTCCTTTTCCTCTCCCATACCCTACGCTTGGGAAGACGGTCAAGACAATCGTAATCTTCCTGCGACATCATGGACGGCGCATCGCGCGGCGGGACGCGGCACGTTCTCAATGTTCGACTGATATCAATCTTTCTTTTTCTTCATCCCTCGCGTGCGTGACGTCGCTCGCCACGCCCAGCGCGATATATTACGATTGTCTTATCACATACCCGCCATTTTCTTACGGTGTCTTTCCTAGGTACATGATGCCCGTATCCCGATCAGTGGAAGAAACTCGACTTTTCTGAAACAGTTCTGCTCAATCCGACCACACGTGTTGGTAATGAATAAAATGGATCTCATCAATTTGAAGAAGTATAAGTGAGTGGAATAGATTTTTCCCACCAATTTCGTTTCTTTCCTTTCATTTTTTTCATTTTCGCTTTTCAATTTTTTCAATTTCCGGTTTTGTAGGTTTATTCGACATTTTGAAGGTGAACCTTAGCAGAAGCTTACCTCATCTTATAGTTTTCTGTTTTCGTCCATATAGTTTTTGTATCTTCGATCCGCTGCTTTATCCGAGGTTGAGTTTTACCGTCTTTCATGGCAACAACGTTTTCCCTCGAGCATTCTGGTTGTCGGGTACGTGGGGGCTCCCTGATGCGAGCAGATGTACGGGTCGGGCGGCGTTGTGGATGCCCAAATTCTGGTCACGAGTTATCCATTCAACTTATGAAGTAGCTCTTTAAAGGCCGAGAGAACGTCGAAGAGCACCACTAAATTAAGCTGTTCTCGTAGGAGTGGTCGGATTTGAGACAATTAGACTGCAGCAGAATACGGGAGAACGAGAGGGGACTAATGACAAAGGGGCTTAAGAGCATTTCGGAGAAATGCTATGGCACAAGATAGTCCAACGCAGTGCCAGACAAGCCGGTGGTTGACCCACCTATAGGAACACTGGGTTATATTACGTCCACAAGGTTATCAGCCTGTCAAGAACCACTGCAGGGAGTAGCGAAAAAGACGAAGTCACAGTTCTCCCATGCCCACCTCTTCGATTCCGCGGTCCTTCCTGCCTTGACGTACGCCTCAGAGACTTGGACTCTACGAAAGCAGGATGAGCATGCGGTCGGCGTTATTCAACGCGCCATCGAAAGGGCGATGCTCGGAGTTTCCCGCTACACGCAAGTGAGAGAGGGAATCCGGAGCTCCGCACTCCGCCGACGATCGAAGATCAGAGACGCCGCCGCATTTGCCAAGGTTTCGAAGATCAGGTGGGCCGGACACGTCATGCGTTTCGAGGACGACCGCTGGACCAGAGCGATCACCGACTGGATTCCACGGGATGTCAAGCGAACGGACGACCGCCTATGCGATGGTCAGACTTCTTCGTGAAAGCTCTGAACGAATGGTATAGCGCACTCGCTTGGTCAGCGGGGTGCGGGTTTGTGTCCTCCTGGAGTCTGACTTTTGCCCACAACATAGCATTCTTGCGAAAGGAATGTGTCTTAGAAATTCAGCTGATTGTACACTCCTAGAGAACTCGGGTGATATTGTATGAGTTCCAAATGATTGTCCTATGGAGCAGTCTAGGATCATTTCCAGACAGCCGATTGAAGATTACTACCGTTATGAGCATGGTATTAATCAAATTATCTGGACCGATTGTAAGAGGCGACTAAGCCGTGCGTTATCGGACGTTCAGAAGACCGTACTTAATGCACTTTTTCGAGAGCCCCGTTTCAATCGTGCGGTGAAAACCGAGTTTCAGGTGGGATCTTATTACCAGTGTTGTTTATTGCTTGAAAACATCTGTAAGCTTCAGATTATGGTAGTAGGAATACCCAATGTTGGAAAGTCATCGTTGATCAATACATGGCGTTCTCATAATATGGGCACAAAGCAAAGCGCTGTGATAGAAGGTGAGTGTAAATCTGATTCGAAATCAGAACGTTTTTTGCCTTTTTTTGTATTTTCTCCCCGATCCTTCTTTGACTTTTTAAGTACTGAATTAGAGGTTGGCGCTAACGTACTTGAGTGCTAGTGGTATCTTACAACACTGATCATGTGCGCTCTGGCCATGAGCGTTCTGCTGAGTCCTGGAGAGCAAAAGAGGTGTATAGCTCACTTCCGAGTCGCGGGGTGCTAAAGGAAGAACCGTTTCTAGCGGGCGGTTACGTGACATCTTTAACTCTGTGCATGGTCCTACGGCGAAACCAAGAAACGCATATAGGTAGAGGACGTGCCAGCCAAAGTAACGAAAGGTGCAAGAAACATTGGCGAGCCAGGAAACGAGCTCTTCAGGAGGAGGGACTCCGAAGTGGGTGAGCCACTTATCATACGTGAAAGCTGGATGTGAGAAGCCACAATGACCGTAGAGTGCCACGCGGACGAGACAGAGCAGAGAAAACCGCAAATTCGACTTGTTCAAAGGAATTGTGTTCAAGTTTACCGTAGATCCTAGCGGAGTAATGTTCGCAGCTTTCGCACTAGGACCCAATCTACCTAACGTTAACACTGCGACGTATCGGTTCTATCCTTGTATGTGTCTGTCAAGTCAATGAACGGCATGCGATGCCGTTACTCGGAACTAGCGCTAATGACACTGCTTTCCCCCCCCCCTCCTCCTCCTCTCACTGGCTGGATTATGTGGGCACATTAGCACGCTGTTTTGCAACGTCTGAAACAATCACTGCTTGATGCGCTTTCACCCACTGCTCTTTCCTCTATGCGCGGTTTTATGAGTAGCACCTCTAGCCAAATCCTAAGAATTTTGCAAAAATGTGACACATGTCATGCACTCGAGTCTAGGTCCCGGCTGCTCTACCAGTGTCTCACCTTGTTTATTGAAATTGCGGTATTCTACAACTCAGATTGAATGGAAGGACCTATTTTTTCGTACAGGCGCCCCGTCCTGGTGTTACGGTACGCGTTCAAAATCGAGTACGTGTCTTGGACAAGCCGCCTGTCTACGTGCTTGATACTCCTGGTGTTCTTTCCCCGGCCACTCGGAACATAGATGAGGCAAGTTCCAGAGCCCTTTATTTCTATGGTGTTGCTTGGGCTAATTTTGCATGAGCCCGCATGAGCTAACTAATCAGAAGAGTATTCTTTTTCAGCAAGAATTACGCTCATAGTTTTATTTCGTCGCAGACTATTATATTACGAGAATGACTTCGTTTTATCAGTTGTTCAATACATTCAGGTGATGAAGTTAGCTCTATGCGATCTGATCCTAGAGAGCGCTACGAATCCTCGATACGTGGCTGATTATCTTCTTTACTGGTTGAATCGGTATGATTTTGATTATTGCTTTTTTTTCCTGAATTTCTGAAAGCTACACAGATCTGGTGGCTACAGAAGTTAGAGGAAGGTCATGCTGATTAAGATGCTCCCCGTGCGCCCTCTCAACGAAAATGTAAGCTCTCCCTCCCCCCCCCCCCTCCCTCTTCCCTAACCAATGGACTCAGTCCTAGGAAAGCGCAGGCAACCGAGTGTTCTTCGCCGCGTGCATCCACCCCAGCGGGAGACGGTCAAAACAATCGTAATCGCCGTTCCGTCCACGTGTACCGCGGCATCATCGACATTTATGGATACATTTGGGTATAAATTGTCAGCTGCCCACATGTGCTATCTAAAAACATCATCATTAGCGGGCGCGGCCTCGCACGCGAAGCCCACCGAAGCGGCGAATTGCGATTGTCTTGTCACATACCCACCCCAGGTCCAAAACCTTCAGGATGAATAGATCCATCATTCCGCTTATAGTTAAGCTGGAACAAAAGCACAGAGGATCTATACACGATTGAATATTCAGAATCTACGTAGTGTTTTGCGCACTTTCACCGTTTCACAAATACTTCTTTTTTTCTAGAACTCAGTGAATGCCATCTGATCTGTTAATGGCTGCTCCAATAATGTTTTTTCTCTTGGCTCATTTAGCATTGTCATTTTTTTGCCTTATGGTAAATGTGAGCATTCTTTCAGTACTGGTGATTATTCATACATCAGTCATCTGGGAATCAAGGGCGGGCCAACCGACAACCTTGAAAAACTTCTACTTCGAGTATGCTCTGAGAAGGTTCGTGGCTGAATTAAGAAAATATTCTTTTGTTTTCTTGATATTTCTCTTGGAATGGGTCAGCTTTGCCAGTAGGACAGTTGATCACAAAACTATCACAAGAATGATGAGTTATGGCAGAGCCTCTGGGCTAGAATCTGTACCTCACGCCTGTTGGACTAGTGCAAATATTACACCATCAGTACGGTCTAGTGCCCTTCTAAGCTTCATGGATTTCTTTATATAATTCATCGGCACTCACGCCCTCTAACCCATTAACGACACCAGTTGTGTAATGATTAGTGCTTAGGCTAAGTACGCTAGAGGTCGATGGTAGAGATTTGGCTGTAGTCGAGCCTTTTCTCACAGCTATAGTAACTTTCGGATCTCGAATTGTGACGAGAATGGGCTCGTGAACGCGTTAGGGCTCAGAAAGCTCCGACTCGGTACTCTTGCAGATCGGAGAAATGGGAGTTTGGAGGGGTATTGGACAAAAATACACCCACCATTCGAGTCTGCCGGGAGTTCTCCGAATCTCAGCCACCCCCAGGGATTGCTCAGATCGTCAGGATACAAGAATCGGCGATTTTCAACCGATTCGCTTTAAACGACACTGTCTGAGATTCCCAAATAGGCGGAGAAACGTCATTAGTGCGCTCCTCTTCTTCCTATAGTGTAGTTCGCTGCGGACTGTTGGTCGTGTCAAGCGGTTTGGCGCAGTGCTGAACCCGTTCTCCACCAGTTGTTAGAACGAGCAGATGATATGACTGTATCATATTTTCGTATTACTCGTTTTATACCACTTTTTGTCGCTGTCGTTTTGTCTTCAATGAGGCCGAGGACGGCTTTGACGACGTGACACATACTACCTGGCACGCCCAACAGTCCGCAGCGAAGTAGAGTGTACCTTTCTCAGCCATCAGCACCACAAAGAGAAGGGAAAGAGCGCGCTCATGGCGTCGTTCCCTGACGCCCTTTTGGCTATAAGTTCCAGTAGAGCACTGTTTGGTGCTTGCAGTTGATGAGGGGCACGCGGCGACACCGCGAAGTGCTCTACCCTGCACCCCGAGAAGACTGATCCTCTGTACTCATATTTAATGATAGGCCTGCAGAGGGAAAGGGATCACTTCGTTGCAGAACTGCATGACATCGTACCTCATAGCGGCCATTATTAGGTGTTCTTGGATCTCATATTTGTTTATTTGTTGTTTAAATATAGCATAACTTCAGGATTTTCGAAAACGTTGCCTTATTGGGCTCACGTACGAAGATCGCTGGGATTTCGATCGTGCAATAACGATGTTCATACAACTGTTTCGGAAAGGTGTTATTCGGGACTGCTGTTTGGATAAAGAAATGCTACGGCCGTTCATGTGAATTACTGTAATTAGTTGCTCACATCATGTTCAGATAGATGTTATATTAGAGCTGTAGGCAATTCTTTGTTGATATTCATTTCATTACCTAGTGGAGCAGTGACAATACAATCGTGAAACGCTGCGCTGGTGGGCGCGACGAGCAAGGAAGCGGCGGACGGACGAGTTGTCCTACCCGATCGTTTGAATTCGAGTATCAGTTAAACGGAAAAATTCGATATTGTCCGTCATGGAGTCTTGCATCTGCCTCTGTCCTTACGAGTTTCACTGCTTCGGTCAACAATCTGATACATTTGTAGAATCCGCCTCGCAACCCTGCACGATACGCCGCGCGCGACGAAGCGACAGATCGCGGTTGTCTTGTACGTATCTCTACCTGCTGTTATTTACTCTTTCACGTTGTTCATGGATACGTCGATAAATGGGCGGTAATAAGTTGTCACTTTCAAGGTACATTTTGCGCTTATGAGTTGTAGGACCCGGGGCTAAAAAGCGGAATAAAAAGCGAGAGTGTACGTGTTATTTGACTCATCCGTGAGCGAAATGCAGAGGGTATAGTCCAAAACGCCCGAACAGGCGAAATTTCGTTGGCATTAGAGAAGAGGGACGACAGCAAGACGACAAACACCACGATGGGCGGAGTCACTTGCCTCAGGGAGCTGCTTCAGTAGCCTTCCGCCACGGTGCTCCTTCCTAATACTTTGCGACGAAAAAGTGGTGCTACAAGCTTGTCCATTGCGGCTTACATCACCACTTCCCGGTGGAGCTTTTGATTCTTACAAGTAATCGCCAAATGTGCCTTTTAAGGCACAAGCCACGCTGACTCCAATGGTAAGAGCAGACTAAGGCTTTATCCATGCATGCGTCCTCTTCTTCTGGTACGGTAAAGCGGGCTAGCGAGTCAGTGAGCAAGAAAAGTTGTATTTCCCCACCCATATGGTCAGCACAAAAGCCTGGATTGAGCTTTTGTGCGATTTTTTGGTAGAATGTATAGTGTTTCGCCTTTCACGAGCTCAATGTCAGAGTAGTTGTTATTCAGGTCAATAGATCAATAGACCAATGAAAATGTCTGAATTTTATTTCTTTGTGATGCGTTCTAGTGTTTGGACTGATGCCGTTTGGACGCGCTCAGTTTTGGCTACTGGCTCATTTATGAAGTGCCTAGATCACCAAATCCGCTGAAAACTTGTATACAGGAGTTATTCAACATCCTGATTACGAATGTGACAATTATTCATAGCGCTGGCGCTAATTAAGGACGCTACGATTATCTTCTTGGCGCAGCCTTAGCAGAGCGCAAGTAATCGTAGTGTCCTCCATTAGCGCCAGCGCCAAGAAAGAATGTCATATTCGTAATCAGGATGTTGAATACCCCTGTATACAAGTTTTCAGCGGATTTGGTGATCTAGGCACTTCATAAATGAGGCAGCAGCCAAAATTGAGCGCGCCCAAATGGCGACAGTCTAGTGGTTGCTGTTGCTATTGTTCGACGTCCTCTTTCAGCTTTTTATGTATCCCTCGATAGTTGCTATTTCATGTTTTCTCAACTGTGTACATTTTTTCGTAAGTATCAGGCTGGAAAAAATTCCCTGTCATTGTTCAGATTTTTTCTTTTTTATTTTCCGAATCAATATGCAATAGAAATTAGCCAACACTGTGATAGCCATGTTAGCCACTAGAGTGTCCCACCTAATGTGAAGGTCAGCGGTTATCTTCTCTCAGCATCGGAGAGACTGCGAGTCGAAGAACAAGCGATTTCTCTCGCATGAGAAAACCCTGAAGAGGATGGAACAGGTGATAATCGAAGGAGGCTATGTCGAGAGAGTACGGTGGATCTGGTAGGATCTTCCAGAACTGCTCTAAAATCTTTATGGGTAGATAAAGGATAAAGGATAAAGTCTTCGCCGTTGATCAATCCCTTTGTGGGATGCGGCACGCATTCTACTTCCATTCAGAATCGTAGTGGCTTATTGAATGCGATGTGGCCTATACAATGACTTGCGGTGGCCAGCCGATGTACAAGTCAGTGTTTTATCCTCCCAGACGAATCTGGTACCAATTTACCGTCCCCGGAGGGTAGAAGGCTTGGTTGGCCTGGGCGGGAGTCGACCCGGGATTTGAACCCGGCGAGTGATAAGCGCGCCCCCTGTCACTGCACCACCCCCGCGCCTTATGGATAGATATGGGTTTTTTATAGATCTCCACAGCAGTTTCGGATCTAGTGGCATCAAGACAAGGTGCCCCGAAGTTGGTTTCGGTCACTTTTCTCAGAAAATTACCGCGGGTTTCTGGATCTGAGCGGCGTCCCAGATCTGGGAGTGTCGTACATTAACGCCGGTGCCAAGTGTGCGTGTCATATTCGTAATCAGGATGCCGAATAGCTCCCTTTTATAAGTTCTCATCGATTTTGGTAATTTAGGGTGTTTTGGCGCCGACGCCTGAATATCACACATGAATATCACGTCCGTTTGGCCCGAAACCGCCTGACGCCCGCGCCAGGCGGTTTCGGGCCAAACGGATGTGATATTCATGTTTAGGAGGTCACTGGGGTAGGAATAGTGTAATAGTGCCGAGCACGGTTGTAACTGTAGCATGTCATAGCGTCTAAAAGGGCTCTGACACGCAGCAACGCGTTTTCAGGCGCGACAACGCGTATTGCTGCGCTTGAAAGCGCGTCAAGTCTGAACGCTGCCTTATAAGGCCCTATCAAGCTGCCGACCCGGATGTGCATCGCGCCCGGCTGCTAACATATGGACGACCGTACCTGATGCTCGTATTGTTTTATTTGCTAAGTAAATGATGAAGGGGGGATTAACATGAAGCGATTCGGTGCTGCATGGATATATGAGTACTGACGAGGAGCCGTATCTGCCTTAGCGGCAGTTAGGAAGATGCTCGCAAGAATCCGGAACTGCTTTTTGAGTCATTAAGAACGAAGGGTTTTTCGCAGGTCTTTGACTGCTTCACTTCGTTTTTTCGCCATTTCCCCACTACAGCACCTTGCCAGCATACACCAAATTATCGTGCTCACTGCCTTCAACTATAGCTGACAGGTATTCTTGACAGGCATTTACAAGTGGTCTCATAAACTTTGTCTGGTATCAGTATTTCGTGGCTTCGCAAGATTTCACAGGTCTGCTCCTGATGGCCCGACACGTCGGTGGGAAGCAGCAAAGGTGCAAAATGCCCCCCCGCCCTCCGTCGTCAACCTGCGCCGTATCCCGGCCTACGTCT
The DNA here is from genome assembly GCA_036418165.1 of Cooperia oncophora. Lineage (NCBI taxonomy): Eukaryota > Metazoa > Nematoda > Chromadorea > Rhabditida > Trichostrongylidae > Cooperia > Cooperia oncophora. The sequence goes on from MU914561.1 coordinate 16,941, forward strand.
TCCATCCGAGTAGGGTTAGCGCGCTCCAGCGCCAAGACCGCGACGCATTGTAAGAACGTTTTCTCGTTTCGTTTCCAGTTTTTTTCCCCAACGATAATGCGTACTGCAGGCCCTCAGAGTAGCGTCAGCTGATTTTTGATGTCACGTTTTTAATCAGGTGCCACACAAACTTTTCACACACATCCATCTTCAATGCGCTGCACCCGTCTTGGGAACCAATAAGATTGATTTACCTTATTAGTAGTCGTCATGTGTATCTTAGCGGGATGATCGGCGTTTATCGTTGCGGTCGCTAGACAATTAATTGTCGTCTGGCTGTATTAGTGCTTTGTTTATTTTACTGAAAAAATCGTCTTTTTTATGCCATGGTTTTTGAAAGAAGAAAGCCTCAATAGTTTGGAGTGAGTCTTGCATCACTAGTTGCCTACTTCGTGATACTTTTGTTCCACTCCTGCGGTTTTCCTTTGTAACAGAAAACCAGTACTTGTAATGAGAAGCTTTTCTAGGTGTCTCAGGACATTTTTCAACCAGAAGCCTCCTCCCTCCGTCCTTTTGCATCTTTGTTCGCTGCCTCTTCATTCCTTTCCTCTTCTCTCTTCTTATCCCCTCAAATGCTCGACCAGATGATGAGAAATAGCTCCGATCCCTCGCCCAGCAAGGGTAAGCATTTAAGTGCAGAGCGTCTGAAGCATTTAAAATTACGACAAATATGCACAAAGGGATTGGTTCTTATTCCCTATTGGTCCATGGTCCCTGGCTTGCAATCACTTCTTCGCATCTTACGCTGAAATGCCCACCCATTATTGAACATCTTCGTTTTTAACTTTACAACTAAGAATTTTAGCCTTCCCCAACATCTAGTGGACACGATCCCTAACTAGTCCAAGCAGGGTATAACGTCGTTATGCAAAGCCTATCAGAGAGGGGGGTCGTATTGACCTGTAAACAAACTTTCCCACTTGTTGTTTTCTCTCATTCCACTCGCATTGTCTCCACATCCCAACCGCGTCTATATCTGTCAACCGCTAAACCTTATTTTTCCTTCCTTTTCTTCCCTTCCTCTATTCTAACCTCTTCCTTGTTTCCCTCTCAAATGCTCATGAGAAATTACCTCTGGAACCTCGCGCTGAGGGAACATCCGGTTGAGGGAAACCCTACGAACGCTTGCCCCTACCCGACCGTGTCGCGGCAAGATTACTATTTGTTATAGTTTATGTGCTGTGTCTACCCCTCTCAATCCGTCTCAGGGTACTTGTCAACCGGGAAGCCTCTCTCTTTCATTTTTTCTTCCTCATTCCTTCTTTTCCTTCCTTCCTTCTCTGATCCTCCTCTTTTACCTTCTCCCTCCAATCCGCATTGCCCGATCTGGTAGATGCAACCGTGTGAAGCAATTACCTCCTGGCATTCTCGCAGAGCCGAGCACTGTTTTAGTGGTGTCTACCCCTCTCAACTAATGCTTTTGAGAGATGGTGAGCAGGTTGTGAAGGGCGGAGGGGGTCGTTTTGACATCGCCATTTCACTCGTCCCGATGTTGTGTGCTGATGCAGAGGCATTTGTGCATGTTGAGGTACTTGTACAGTATAATTAGACGTGTTAGTGGCCATAAATTAGAGAAATAAAAGTCAGTTTTCTCTGCGACGCTGTGAAGCGAAGCTCACCTTTTGACTTTCAAGTACTAAAACAACGTAAGAAGGCAAAAACTTGACATTTAGACGTTACTTTTGGGTAAAGACGCTACTCCCCCTCCTCCCTGCAATAACTGAATACAGAAGGAAGCATCAGATCATCCATGAAAAAGGAATAGCGTGAGGGAATGATGTTGGTGGTGTCGGAAAACCGACAGCGCGTTTCATTTTTTGCCATATTCCACTGCTAATGAGTTGAGTTGGCTGAATACTCCCATCTAGGACGCTCGCTGCATCTCGTTTTCATCCCACCATTTCACTTTTTAACCGTAGAAGGAAGAAGTCTAATGGTAACTGCATGTACTGATGCATGTAAAGTACGCTTAGTATGTTTCTAAGCGCCTAGATGTATTGCCATGTAGGCGCAGTTCAGCGACGGGGGGGGGGCATTTTGCACCTTTGCTACTTCCCATGGACGTGCCGAGCCATCAAGTAAGACCTGTGAAATCCTGTGAAGCCGCGAAATGATACTGGCCAAAATTTGTGGAGACAACCTGTCAACTCCTGTAAAGGTTACCTGTCAACTCCTATTTTAACCAAATACCATACAAATATCGTTTACCATGACAACTCGACGAGCCGTGCTTCAGATTCACAAGAGTGAACAAGTTTCACCAAACTGAAACTTGTAAACTGGAACTAGTGAAAAAGCGAGAGTGGAAATGCCCCCTCCCCCATCGCCGAAGTGCGCCTGCCGTTTGTTATAAAATCGACTAGAAGTTTCTTGTGAAAGCTCTTAACGTTCACATTTATGCATGACTATTTGGCAAAGCGCGTCCTATGGATGCATTTTAAGTGAATTAATAAGTGAATCTTTCCGAAGTGTGGGTTTTATACCGTTCCCTTCTCTTTGCGCAATCAACTTTCGCTGCCGGTTATTGATTGAGTTTGCAGCCGTTTTTTTCAGCGTATTTGCTTACGCGTGTGTGCAAACGCATG
>MU914562.1:0-15067 GCA_036418165.1 Cooperia oncophora
TATGCAAGCAGGCACTATTGGCATGGCAAAAGCAGTTACTGCATGAAAGCCTTAGTAAATTGTTGTGAAGGCAGAACTCTCGAAACTATCGTTCACTCCCTGTCCTCGGATCGGGTGAATTTGTTTGTACGTAATTGGGTCATAATATAATATGAATAAGTTTGTAAATTCGTGCAATGGTACTAGCCAAGATCTAAAAATAATGAGGGGAATATCGCAGCCAAGCGAGCACCGCTACAGTCCATATTACGGTGCCTAGAGAGGGCATGTACACGTATCTTGTAGTGAGAGCGGCTGCCGAATGCTGATGTGTTGCTGGTTCAGGCACAGACGTAGGCAGCGTGTGAAGTTGATATCGTCGCAACACGAAGGGTACTAACCAAAGAGGAGTGGGACGATCTTCCACGTGCGTCTTCCAGCAGTGGTTGTTTCCTACTCCGTCTACTATTGGTAGGAAGCACAGCCGTTGATTGTCATTCCACGACCTGCCGTTGCTTCGTACACAAAGTACGTCTTCAGTACGACCTCGTGCGACCCTTTAATTGTACAACATCGTTTACAGTCTTGCTCGCTGCGGGCAAGTGATAATACTCACTTTATCACATCGTTCTATCAGTCGTTTTTCAGTTGCTGTGACTTACCCGCTTCAACAACCCAAGAAGAACAAGCTGGCGGCGCCCAAACACGCCGCGCTGACACGCTCCATCATGCGCAGCATCTCGGACTTGGGGGCCCTACCCGCAAACAAGAAAACGACCTCCTCCCAGCAACTGAAATACAGCCCTGCTGTGAAATTCCCAATCATGATCATTGAGGAATTGTATAACAAACCTAACCCGCTCGATAGTGAATGTGGAAATGCATTTGATGGGTGATCCAATATTATCACGTCAATTTTAATAAGTTTTATGGCCGATGACCTGCTACAACTAATAGTGTTACTATAGTTCATCATAAGCGGAGATCCAGTGGCAGGTTGCACCCACAACTCGCGCAGTTCGAAGTCTAATCTCGTATCGGCTCCCGCCTGGCCCACCATCCTTTACGTCCCTTCGGAGCAGGTGAATTGATACCAGCCTCGTCTAAGAAAACAATACAAACCCGGCCTTGTAGATAAGTCCTCCGCGAACCTGCATAGACCATACAGGGCACATCATTAGCTGGGGATTTCGGGTCGAGTCCGTACGATCCCTGCTTTGTTGTGGGGGTTAGTACGAGCCTCTCCCCCCCCTCCCCTAGTTCCTTCCTCATCGAGCTGTCGAGCGGAGGAGTGGGGGAGTGTAACAGCACATGGGAAACGGGAAAAACTGCGAGGAAAATAAAAACCCACTCTCTACCATTTCTTACATTTTTCGAATTCCTGCCATTTTTTTCGGTTTTTCTCGAAAATTCCCCTAGTTTTACCCACAAATTTCACTATCGAGCAGAGGAGAGGTATACAGTACTCTGAAACACATTAAACAGGAGAAACTACGAAAAGTCAGCATTCTCTTAGAAGGTCAGGAGGGAAATACGACTCCCCCCTCCCCCTCTCCAATGACCCTGAACCAAGAAAAACCAACTATCAAACAAACTTCACCCCAAATAGGACCCCCTCTCCCAACGACCAACACGACCCACTCCCCTGTTGGAGAATCCCCAACAACGATGTGCACTGAGAACATACAACATTCATTATGCCTGCTTCTGAATAAAGATGGAATGCCAGCCGTCACCCGAGGAAGGGTCACCCAACGGCGAAAGCCATATGTAAACGCGCCCATCCCATTCCGTTGAGGAATGATGGGTGCATAAAGCATAAAGACCTCTCAAACCTTACCGTAAACGCGTAAGTACGATCCATGACGTAGATTTATTCGCCGTATGAAAGCTATACATCAATTTATACAACGTATTGCTTGAGCAAATCATATTAAGGCGATCACAATAAAACCAAACTGTGAAATCTGTGAACCTAAATAAATATTTGATACAAATAAATGTAGATTTGTGCCATGGTCAATTATAGTTCCTAGGCCAAGCGGGTCTCATTGCATCGTATTCTTGGTCTATTTGCAGGTCGAGTCCATCAACCACATCCCGTTCCTCTTCGTATGGAGAGTTGCCTTCAGAGACAACTCCCTCGTCAACAGGTAGACTGCTCATAATTCTCCTGAACAAAAAAAAAAGACCATGGGTGTCACTGGGAAGCAGTGTAGACAAGAGAGCTAGTCAAAATATACCATTTTCACTTTAAATTCACCCTTTTTCAAACCAAATTCACCCCTTTTCAAACCAAATTCACCCACCTTCCAAATCGAATTCACCCACCTTCCGAATCGAATTCACCACACTTATTAGGCTGCGCAATTCATCAACCAAATCACGCCAGACACTACTGCCCCGCCCCCTCGGCCACGCCCACTTGCTTTTTGCGGAATTTTGATATTTTTTCAAAATTTTTGCATTTTTGGACTGCTACGTGAAGCCCCGCCCACTGTGAGAGGCTCCGCCCACTTTGGAGAAGCCCCGCCCACTTTTCAAAAATGGTGCAAATCGGCAGTATAGGGTCTTGGCTTTCATGCTAGGGTCTCGTTCGTCACTCGGAACAAGAAAATCAGGCAAAGTTTGTTCCGAATGATCAGCAATACCCTAGCATGCCAGCCGAGACTCTATACTGCCGATTTACACCATTTTTGTAAAGTATTCCGCAAAAAGCAAGTGGGCGTGGCCGAGGGGGCGGGCCCGCAGTAGTGTCTGCGTGATTTGGTTGATGAATTGCGCGGCCTAATAAGTGTGGTGAATTCGATTCGGAAGGTGGGTGAATTTGGTTTGAAAAGGGGTGAATTTGGTTTGAAAAGGGTGAATTTGGTTTGAAAACGGGTGAATTTGAAGGGAAAATGGTACATATATTGTACATCGCCTCTTGAAGAACGAAATGAATGGGTCAAACCTGCATAATTCGATATTTCTAATGATATTTTGAAGCGAAATTTGCTTCTCCAACAGCGCGTGATTTGCATGGAAAGGACCAAAGGTGCTCCTGAAAACAATCATAGTTAGCTTCAAGACGGGTGCATTGGCATTGGATTAAACTTTCGATGTAGACTCGCATCGAGAGGGTAAGGTTCTTGTTATTTATCAGAGAGGTCGTATTTTGAACAGTTTCCTCGGACAGTCCCTTCCGTGGGCGAGCTGAATGGGTCCGCAGCTGCAGAAGCGTGCCACTTTCTCCGCTCAACAATGCATTGAAACGGGACGGGCAGTGATCCTGGGTGCCGTTTCTCTTACTCCGCACTCGAGATCCTCGTGGTACAGCGTTTGCGTCCATACCAATCCATACCAATATCCCGAAGTTTCAACAATAAAGAACAACCACAAATGCGAGGGCGCAGACAAATAGCACCTTCGGTTATGGTTACCGCGGAGGCGGCTGCGAAGCAGCGCGGGTGGAATCAGAAGAGACTACTCCTGTGTATAACAACGCGCGCCGTCCCGTCGCCCGTTCCCGTGCCTCTGAGAAAGTGTGCTTGCTACTCGTTATTGGCTGAATTACACCTCTACTTGTATGTTTTTATTGGCATTCAGCAACAGCGCGCAGCGAGGAACAGAATGGCGGGAGTATGACTTCTACATTTATTCCCATTCACGGATCAGAATCTTTCACTACAATACACAGCGAGCCCGCCACCCGATCTAATCGAGCCAACCTTTCAAATATATCCTGTAAAGTTTTCATAACATGCGCACTACAAAAGCAATCTAATTCGTGGGATCTCTTTGTTTCTATATTAGATAAATGATCCCAGTGAGCCGTGCTCGAAGACCAGTCTGAAAGAACGCGGTTTTTTTTCCGCCAGGGTCACAGTGTTGCGCTGTTACATACTTCTAGCTACAATTCTCGTGAAGAGGTGTTAGACGCGGGATAAAGCGCCCGGCAAGGGTGACGCCCGATTTCGCACCCGGCATGAAGATCGAGGGTGATGGCCTATGTCCATTCATTTTGATCACCCTGTCTCTGCAGATAGATAAACGCAAACTCAATTGGACCTCCACTTTTACGAACCACAGAGCAAGGTTAACCGTTTTTCGTTGTGCTACGAGTAGTTCTAATAGTGCTATCAAAGGGTGTAATAAAGTGTTCGCTGCGGACGGTTAGGCGTGTCAGGCGGGTTCGTTTGGCGTGGGGCAACCCGTTCAGCTCACAGTATTCCAAAGCAACACAGGTTATATAACGTAATCTATCGGTCGCATAACTCGGTCTTAGCAAGTTCTTTTTGTCGCAGTGCGCGACTTCAAAAGAAGTCGAGAACGCTTTTGACGGCGGCGACATCACTCCTACTGCTGACACGCCTGACCCGTTCCACGAACTGAAGTAGATGAATTCGAAATGAAACTGAAGATGAAGCCACTAGCTACCTTCACGATCTCTGTAATCGTACACAGCTGGCAGTCGTTCCGAGGCTTACACCCAGTTCATGAATGAAGCACCTTGAAATCAGCTCACTTGATACACATTTGAATTCACATAACAACAAAACCGCTTCATAACCACTTTTCGAAGTGCACAGGTGACAGGGAGTGACATCTCGTTCATCGCAGGCAGTGATTAGGGGGTCTCAGTGAGCCCAAGATCGGCTGCCAGCTAGCGACCCGCGGTCAACAGGGAAACTGTGTTCGCGATCACCGTCATTTTCGGCCGTTGTTAGCTTCATTTTTTCACTTACTTTTTCACTTTGGCTGTTTTTATTAACGTCAATCTTTTCCTGTATGTTGCCTTCACTAAGCATACATTGTGATTCAGTTTTTCTTCTCAACTTAGTGCGACACAACTTAGATGACGATTTGGACATACAATTGAACAATTACTTAGAAAATTCGCTGAGAATAATCCATTACAAGAACCAAAAAGATGATTAAAGTCACCATGATATATCTTCCGTATAGGCAAATGCAATACCTTTGCAAAAAACCAGCCAAAAACAGTGAAGACTCCTTCGAAAAGAAAACTAGTAGAAAATTGCTTGCTAAATAAGGTTGCAACAGCTGATCGCAGCGATCGTGCCGCGCTGGCAGCCCGCTCGCGGACCGCACTTTTATTTGTCGCCAGCGGCTGGTCCCACGCGCGCGCAACTTTGAATTCAAACGCGCTGTGTGCATGTGCACAACACTCTGAACACCGTAATCTCTCCTGGTCTATTATATACGAACGAACGAATAAACTATGTACTGAATGGATAACCTTATTTTCTCTTATAGTGGGTAAGCGCGCTGCTCCAGAGACACGGTGTCACATGCTGGAATCCACACAAGTTGATTATATCAGTTTTTCGTATTACATCTCTTTTGAGCTTTTTGCCACTGGCATTTTATCGTGGCTAAATCACAACAGGTAAAAATTCGGTGGACGAGCTTTTCTGCGGCCTTGGAGCAGAGGCTTTTTGACTGGAGGCGCTATCTGCTTCACAAAAAAGATGTTGGTAGTGCAACTTCTTCCTTGTCATATATATTGCGAATGGAATCTATAAACTAGCAGAGGGCGAACTGTGGAGATAAACTCTCGCGTTTGTAGAGCCATTTGTTTGAACGGGCCGACTTTCTACAGCGAAGGCTTATCCATCTCAGTTAAGCCGTGCTTTCTTTGAAAAGTCGTTTCTCAACATCCCCACTCCGCTCAACAGGCGTCAGAAACATGAAACAGTGATATTTCTTTTCAGAAGTGTGTCATCCACAAATCTCACATAACTGTTCTGAATGAATCCATACCCATTTCAGCTTATTCTAATTCTAGACCTGTCTTGAGGCAGGAATTGCTGGCAATGCCATCACACCCCGCGACAAACTTTACTCATAAATAAAAGACCATGTCTCTTTGGAACTTTGCAAACATGCCCACTTAATCAAATTGATGGAGACAAAGAGAAGCGGTGCTAGAGACTCGAACTTCTACTTCTTTTGGAACGGCAGTGACTCACTGTTACAAACAGCCTGCCGTTTGGTATGATGCGAAGGCTGATGACTTTGCTCTACCCATATTCCTTTTTTCCCGACAAATGGAGGGTAACCCAATCGTATTTACGATGGTGCTTGTAAATTTCTCTTCCAGCGTGGCGAAGTTCTCTTCGTGGTGGGCCATATAATGTAGCGGTCATAGAGCTACAAGCAGAAAGGCAGGAGATTCCGGCTAATCAGAAGTTCGGCAAATCAGCTTCACCATAGAATGCTTTAAATTTTTAATGAGCAGGAGCTCGCTCTCAGCTTCTCTAAGCAAATCAGCGGAGGTGCACCTATCATTTGGCACGAGGCCATGTTCATAGCTTACAATACTGAAGAATCGGTGAATAGCGAAGCTGATAGAAACTCAAATACGCGAAAAGGGGAGCATAAACATCTGCTCCACGTGGTATGGGACTATCCAAGAAGTATGGAACAAGCGTGGAAATCATCTGCGTGCGTCCATTTCCTGCCGCATCTGCGCTAGTGCACGACCCCACGCGCTGGCGTACAGAACTCAATATTAAACCCTGTGATCACGACCCTCGCAACCTCCCCCGTCCCGCCTGCGTCACACCCATCCCCCTCCCTGAAAAGGAAGAGGGGCTCAGGAACACATAAAATGAGAAATGAAGGGAAAGGGATTGAATTCAGAAAAAAAAACAAAAATGGAAGCTGGACTTCGGTACAGTAGCGCTACAGCTGTAGCGCGGCGTAGCGCTAAAAGTCTGAACGCTGCCTAAAGAAGTTTTGCTCAACACCTCAGGTCATCTCGTGGTTTTCCGAAGGTTCGCGTAAAACAGTTGCATTCACCGCGAATATCTCGGAAGCCATGACAGAAACCTGATGATTCTCTACGCCACAAAGCAATGGTAATGTGAAGGGGATATATAAAGTGCATGCAAGACAGGTTCAAGAAAGGGTAATGTAGAATGGGATCGAAAATGAAAGCACGGAGAAAATGGCGACGCATTCACAAATATTAGAATTCAGGAAATGTGAAAACTCACCTATGAGATCGCCGTTCTGATGGAACATGCAGGGGCAAAAAGAATGTAGTCAAAAGAGAATGTTAGAAAAACTGATATAATCAACTTGTGTGGATTCCAGCATGTGACACCGTGTCTCTGGAGCAGCGCGCTTACCCACTATAAGAGAAAATAAGGTTATCCATTCAGTACACTAGTCTTATTTATCGTCTTCGTATATAATAGACCAGGAGAGATTACGGTGTTCAGAGTGTTGTGCACATGCACACAGCGCGTTTGAATTCAAAGTTGCGCGCGCGTGGGACCAGCCGCTGGCGACAAATAAGTGCGTTCGCACGCTGCAGCCGCGTCGCGTCATTTGGGCCGGATAATCATCTGCTCGGATGACGACTTTATGCAGTGCGGGAACCCTGTTCAGGCGCGTCCACATACCACCAAGAAGTGGTCCCCTCTCTAACAAACCCACTCCTGAATACACATCGCGAGATTACCCGGCAGCCAAATCTCGTCCTACACGCAGTCCGAGCCGCAATATTAGATATTTTTCCACTTCCGCCAGAACATAGTGAGCAAAGTTGGGGATTCAGTTGCCAAAAGCAGAAGGAACGTCATTCCCAAAAGCTGGCCTTCCATCAGGGGACTATGTGCCAGTGGTCTCAGATCTACAAACAGAGGGGTGCTGCTTTGTTTTCACTCCTGCGTGGGGCAAACTCATCGTCTCTCTTGTGTTCCATCTCCTCCTCCTGATCCCACATCTTTTGCCTCTGGTCTTTATGAAGCGCGGAAATGTCTCGCATTAAGAAACACTCGTCCAATGCGAAGGGGACATCTTCGCTTTTGCCTGCTACTTTCTTAATTGTTGCGTCTATCAACATTTACAAATTCGTATTTGGATCCAAAAGCCCATTCATCCAACATTTACAAATTTGAATGCCGATCCAAAAAAACCCATAAGTTGTAATAGTGAAACAAGCCTTCAAGAAAGAGCCCACGCTCCCCTGTGAGCATGCATGATAAGTTTTCCTATTTATGCTGTGAAACCATATCGAAAGTATGATCTATTACATGGTTTTTTTGTCGCATACAAACTTTTCGTCTCACTGACCGATCCCCCCTCCCACCAAATACACAAGCGCACTTTTGAAGTGTTACAAAACAATTATGTAAAGTATCTTTGAAGTAAGCACATGAACCGTACCTCAGAAACGCATCCGTTTCCCCTACACATTGTACTTGGATGGCAAAGTAGGGTAAGTTGAAATGTTTAACAGTACACATATAAACGATCTGAGCCCCCGCCAGTTGCGCTCTCGGCAACCCTTTGCGTGCAAGTTCGAAAGCTGCTTCACTCTGAAAAACGGTTATGGGTTCAGAATGTGGAAAAAAATCAAATGCACTTTTTCATTTTCACATATTACAGTCTTCGATTATCCCAGGGTACAATTACCGTAATTAAATCACCTGTATATCAACTTCAGCAGCTTGGAATGTCATCTTCCGATATTCTGAGAGAACTCTAGCTATAAGCTTTTCCAGTCTGTGGCGAGTGACATGGTCTGAAAAAGCAATAACTTTTCAAGCAGTTGCATGCTTTCTTTCTAGCCGAGCCCTTTTATGTCACTATTTCACCAGTCAGAAACTGTGCATTCGAAATCCTGAATACATTCAAAAATATCTTGACACCCAGTAATTTATACCGGCAAAACAAAGATGGAAAGATGCAGATGTCTAAATTCAAAAAGCTACTAATTGGATTATTGCCAAAAGTATCTAGAAGAAACAAAAGAGTGAAAAGCGCAACATACCGTAATCAACTTTTAATGTAACCCGTGCCTTTATTTTGTGCTGATCCGTCTCACGACCGAAAACACCTTCTAATCGGTAGTTATTCACCCAAGAACGGGACTGGATCTCCGGAATCTTCTCACACTCGTCATTTAGTGCAAAAACTAAACAGAATGAAAACTGTCACCACATGTGGGCATTTCATTGTATAACAACCAGAAATCTCAAAAATTCAGAAATATCAGCTATTTATCGACTAGGAGCGCAGGTCGGGACATCCGAGAAGCGGCATCGCGCGCGAGCCAGCCAGTACTCCTAGCTAGTCGACTCGACAAACATTTCGACGTCAAATCAACTATATATCACCGCAGTCTATGTCGTACACCGCTTATCTAACGATACTTTTCAGTGAATCTGACAAACAATAAAAATGCTACCCCACAGTTTTAAGTTTCGAGGTTAAACCGTTGAATGAAACTGATCTGGCAGTGATGGTAGACGTCAAGACAAACTGTACACTCACCTCTGTGGATCCTCGCTCTTGTCGTATGTGCGGTGCTTTCAGCGATGTTATTTAAAAGTAGGAAGGCCGCCGTGCGCGCGTCGCGGTCGCGTCGCGGCGTCAGCGAGTGGAGCGCGCCCTTGGCGGTGGAGCTAGTGGATTCCAACAGTGTTCTCCTCTATGTAAGAAGAGGGTTCGGTTTTCGGTTCACCAATAAGTTGAGTACGTATTAGCTAGACCATATAAGCCCACTCATCTCATATCTAGTCCTATTTGAATTACTGTAACTACCACAAATAGCTCGACGTTTCCACGAAATCACCGACAGAGGAAACGGACGAAGAGTGATCTTTACCCATGACTGATAAGCGCGCTACGATTATGGCTGTGTCAGACCAATGTTAGATGCGAAAATGTGATATTTGGAATTTTAGGGAATATTGTTTGACTTCGTCCCCTTTATCACACTTTTCACCTGCCTATTACCCCTCTCAACTGACTAAAAACCTGATCCTGGTTCAAAAGTGAATGGCTCAAAACTCTAAAATCTTTTGAGTATAAATGTAACTCTAAGTCTGTAGCTGATACCGGCGATGTTCATAATTTTTGGAATACGCATGGGCAATAAAACAACAGTGCGATTCATATTCTCGCTTAAATACCCTACTATTTTGACAGCTGTGCAATTTTAAGAACAGTTTCTGACCTTTGATTGCATTGTGTGCCCTTTTAACTCGATCACGACTGTGATTGCAATTTAGTTCAAAGATACATTCAGGCTTCGAAATTCACGGATTGTGGAGTTCAATATAGCAAATCGGAAAAGCGGAAAAAAATCAGCACCGAATCACGCTCATATCAGGCCCATGCTGAACCGTGCTTAAACGTGCACAAAGGAAGAGCGTGGTTGGACGAGTTCTCACACTGAGAAAGTTATGAGAAAGATTAATCCTCTCCGTTCTATAAATCGCCATAAGTGTTGCGTGTTTCTTTGCACTTTCTCCCACCCCCGTTTTCAGGTAATTGAAGTGAATGGACCACAACACGCGGTAGAAAACTGGCTTACGTTGCATCGCGACCAGGGAACTACTATTCACGGCGTGCTACATGAATCCGCTGTTTCGTATCTGAATCGTCAGTTTTCCAAAAAGAAAAACCCGAAATATTTTGAAAGTTCAACGCCCGTGCTGTTTGTCGACATCTTTATTATTACATGACAAGCGGTAATGTGCACGAAAGAGAAAGAAATAAAAACAAATATTTGAAACGCCGCCTAATCGGAATCCAAGCTAACATCATGAAAATGCTCTTCTGTAGGAATTGAAAAACACGTATAACTGAATGGAATAAGAACAGCCAGAAAGGCATGAAACAGCAGTTGATTGAATCTTTCCTTATCACCTCTCATTTTCTTGGCAATACTCCCGAATATCACCCCTGACGCAACTAACAATATACTTGATGGTTTTCTTAGTTGTCCATAGCAATGAAATCTACTCGTGCAATAGTCCTTAATCGGCTGAAACATCCGTGACGCAAATAAAAACGATCGTGGCTGGAAATACGCCCCACGGGCCGCTCCGTCGATTTCTCACGGGAGCCTGGACAACTGGGAAGTGGTCCCCCTAATAGCTTGCAGAACAAGGATGTGGACGGATATAGCGGAACTCTCCCGTCCCGCAAGATGTTATTTATAAGTGGGAAGGGCGCCGTCGCGCTCCACTCGCTGACGCCGCGACGCGGAACGCGCGACGCGCGCACGGAAGCGGCTCCTACTTTTAAATAACATCTGCTTCACTAGCATTCGCAGGTGTAGGAGGGTGATGATACCAGAGCCCATTCTCCATATTCCGCTGGCGCCGCTGCGCGACCATCCAGACGTCCAGCCATAGCCAAAAGCGCTACTTGTCTGCACTCCCTCACTTCTGGTTGCTCTCTACAGCTGGAAGCTGCCGCTGCGGGTTCTTGGTATCAATGCAAGTACTGCCGCTTAGGGATAGCGCGGGCGGAGTAGGGAGAAGACAATGAGTACCACCCACACTACAGCCCAGTTCCGGTGCATTTCCGAACGGGGAAAGTGACACGCTATGCAGGCGGACCAACTCATTTTGGACATGGTAACGATTATGTACCGAATGAGTCGTTCCGCAGCTACAACAGTGGACAGTTTGTCTTTGCAACTAACGGTATAACATAAGACCCATTTGGTGGCCCTGGATGTGATGCCAAGACTGCTTTGTCAAGTTAAGTAGATAGAAATGTAGCAGCGTTCGATGCTGCGCCTTCGGATCTCCATCAAATAGTGTCGAAGCGCTGAATTGATTTCCCTTCAGTTCTGTGGTGCTCCGACCTCTTCTCAAGGAAGATATCTTCGATGAGACTCCCACCAAGACATATGTATATACCACTACAGTAAGAACTGCCTAAGTCGTCTGTGGGGGCTACTCTCCGACGTGATCCAGTAAGTAAAACTGGGAGAACAGGTGCAATCATTTAAGAACTTTTCATGAAAATTTTTGAACTAAACTTCTAAGATAACCCAGAGTTCTGACGGTTCCCTCCAATGCAAATAGCTTCGAAAAGAGCCGTTCCGAATAAAGCAAGAGAAGGGAGCTTACAGAAATAAAGAACACTTATCAGTTGAATTTTTAGCAAGGGAAGAATCATGAAAACAAGCGGAAGCAATGGAAGATCAAGCAAGATCGTCAAGCTTATGCGACCTGGTTGGGCCACATCTATCCAATAAATATTGCAATGAAGAAGCACAGATAAAGAAGGATAAGAAGACTACGAAAAAAGTAAAGTTAACGAGAGGGAGAGGATAAGGTTAGTGAGAGGGCTGAGTAGATGTGGAGGAATTACACCAACGACCCGAACATACTATACTCTAGTTCACTACGGATGAAGGAGCGTGTCAGGCAGTAAGAGTGTTCCACGGCGCCGAGTCAGATTTCTGCCAGTTGTTAAAGAGGGAATCGACAACAACTGGTAGAAAACGAGCGATACAAACGACATAGTATTGTATTGTTACTTGCTCTCTTCAACAACTAGTGGAAAACGGGCTTGCCGCCTGACACGCCTTCGTCCGGAACTTATTTGACTAAATATGAATTCCACGACTGTATCGCACAACTTCAGCTTAAGTTCCCTCTGTTCACAGGAAATGCTGATCTCTCTCGCCTAAGAACAGTGTCTGAAAATAGGAACGCAGTGATCCCCAGTGAGAGAGGGACAGGCAGTCGAAAACATTATCCTAATTCCTTCCAGAGATCTTGAAAGGAGACATAAATTTAAGGAGGAACGGTGTCAACCTACCGCACACACCGGATGAAGTGCTCTCCATATAATGAACCTCTTCCAATCTGATGTCTTCAGGCCGGAATGCTTCGCCACATACTAGAGGGTGCATCCTGGAACATGATGAACATCACTGATACTCAGTGGGCCTTGGCGTATATAAGCTCCTCACGTATAATCCTGTATTTCTTTTTCTCCTACTACCAGCAACGCTCCACTGGTCTCATGTGGTTCCACTATCGGTATCTTTGTCGTAGGAAGTCGAGGCATTCCCACTACTTCGTTCGCATCAGCACATATTCGTTTAATCATTTGTTTCTTCAATCCACTAATTGACAAGTCCACGGGCTTATAGACACAAACCAATCCATTCAATGCCTTCCATAGCTTATTTCTCATTTCGTAAACTGAAATCACTTGATCTTTTGAGTCCCCAGTTGAAAGCTGCTGGAACATATGAACTGTTTAGAAATACGAGACGGTGTAGTAACCCTCTAATAGGAACATGGCGTTATGCAGCAAGTTACGGTAACATGAAATGGTAGCCACCTTCTCTTAAAACTCCATCTATTATGGAGCCATCACCCCAGGGGTCCTGCCCTTCGCCCACGAACATTTGGTTGATATGAGTAGTAAAAACAACACATCTTATTCCGGACGGACGCTGGGGCGTGTAAATGAGGCTGGGCTCGTTGCGGCTCCGCCCTGTCCTCCACAGCGGGTAAGCTCCAACAACTACTGGACAAGCTGGCCAAAGCTATCCCCCTCCCTGACACGCCCCAGCTTCCAAAGCGAACAGGACCATAACTATGCCAAGATTAACCGATGCTCGATCATGGGCGAAAACTAGCCATCGTTCATGGTGCCCAGGGCTGAGTTTTCCCTCAACTCAGTTCAGCACTCTTGCAATAACCATTCTTACTAAATTCGACGGTACAAATATGGGAGGGTGGAGGGGTGGGGAAGTGGCACTTCGTGGACTATTCAAACATGTGTGGTACTAATCCTATCTAGATGGAAGTATCGTCTTTCAAATCACTCGCTGACCCCTACTTTTAGAGGCTTTAGCAAAAGCCGTCATCTTCACTGCGGAGATACCAGTTCTGCACAGGGAGTTCTTTAACGCTATACCCTTCCCCTAGGCCATGAGCGCAATTTTTCCTGCGAATCGGTTCATGTAGAAAGAATTGAAGCGTCTACATTCTGCAACCGTACTAGATGTAGGGGTCAATCGCGGGCGAAAAGCCACAGATACGTGCAAAGTCTGAGAAGCAAGTTCAGTGGATTGACTGTTTGGTTCTGATTTTTTTTTCTATTGTTTGCTCCCGGAAAAGAGTACCTAATAATACGTGGGTGATCTCTTTGCGTCAACATAACTATGTCGTTCATCAGAAACGATTTTTCACAGCGAACAGGATAACTCATAGCAATCTGATGCGCAAACGCTATACTCCCACCCTTTTACGCACTACGCGGCTTAGTACGGAGATGTTTTCCAACGAAGAGAGTTAGAACTAAAACTCATACTTTGCGTGAGGTTTGAGAGCGCACCAGTGTTTCCAGCGACTAACAAAGTATAGGTATCAATCTAGAGTTCTGAGCGACAGGGCATATACAACCGTCCAGACTTTTGTTCTGCGACTAGGAACCGTTATCTTTTTCATAGAATGGAGGAAAAGGAGATCAGAAGAAACGCTAGACTGACACCTATATCTTCTTAGTAGCTGAAAACGGTGGGGTACACTTAAAACGCCGACGCAATGTGTAGATGCACTTTTGCGTACAGTTCACTAAACATTTGGAAAGGAAACTGGAGTAAGTTAGTGAGGCTGTGTTCATACGCAGCACTGTTGGAGAAACTAAGACTTCAGAAACTTGGGTATTGGAGAATCAACAAAATGGGTAAAATACGGATTGAATTGATCAAAAGGGGAATTGATAAGGTCATTCATGGCTAGCCTATTTCGCAGATTTTCTGATCCTCCGGCGGTGGTAATGAACGCACAAACCAGCAAACATTCTAATCTGGACCAGATACGTCGGCGTATTTCTGGTAAAGACAAAGCAGTCACAATGCCAACTTCGCACGTCGGCTTCGTATTCAGCTCTCCAAACATGCGGGATTACTTTTCAGGGAAGGGCAGCAGTCCTTTTCGCAGCAGGACTGGCAGAACACTCAGCACGCCAAGAACTTCAGGAAAAGAGATTCCAATGAATTAAGAAGTAGACCTCATAGCCTAGCGATTCCTGAAAGCCAAACATTGCTCAACTCCTCTCCGATTACCAACTAACGGTACTACTCCCTTACAGAACACAATAAAATGCAGTCAAGGTTCAAGCCAACGAAAGACGGTCAAGAGAATTGTAATCTGTCCCTTCGTCGCATGCGGCAATAGGCGCGACGTTCCCTCAACTCGCACAACCTTTCCGAATAGAGCATCGAATTCCATTAGGATAGTTATGGCTGTTTTTGGTATCATGCATTGTCTAATTTCGATAGTACGTCCTGGGATCGTCGTCA
>MU914563.1:0-12556 GCA_036418165.1 Cooperia oncophora
TAAACTGGGTGGAAACACTGTATGCCATACTGAAGTATAATTAGTAAATATTTTATTTATTCATTTATGACTTATCTTTATATCGCGAGGATGTGTCCCCTGCAGAAAAAAATTCAGCATTAAATCATAGTTCAATTGAAGCACACCAGATATCATACAATACTATGGATTTAGTGCAGTAGTAGATGTCAGAATCGAAACGTTTAGAAAGCTGCTAGAAGGCAGACTAGTCTTTAGCATGTTACGTTACTCATTTGTGAATTATGGTGTTTACTAATGTCGAATCACTAAATAGTAGCCAGCCCTCCATTTAGTAAATCGACATTGGTAAACACCTATTCATTAATTGACTGTGAATGAGATGAAGACATGAATTATAAACTTGGTAGATTCCTCATTATTCATTTTTCTTATTTGTTCATTAGGAGTCCTCAATTGATTTATTTCTTCGTCGTTAAATTTCACTTTGTCGTTTATTTTCTACAACCTTTCTGAAATAATAAGTGCAGCAAGCTCGCATCCCAATAAACGCGCTAATTTGTTGGAGTGCGTTCATACTCTGCGGCAGCTTTCTGAGCGACTAGGAAAATGCAGCTATCGATTTAGCGCTTTGAGCGCGTCCGTCCAGCGTTTTCAGCATTAATCGATATCTATGTGTCTTCTTAGACGCTCAAAACGCTGGTGGACGCTCAAAACGTTGGATCGATACCTACCCTTCTCAGTGGCTCGGCACTCTGGCAAACTTCAGAATGCTGTCGCAAAGTATGGACGCACTCCTAGGGTTTCTTTCAATCTCGTTTGTGTAGTCTCAACTTCGAGTGCTAGTCGAGTTATCGTTCTGAGTTTTTTTTTAAAAAATGTATCACTTATTCTGGTACGAGATTACTTCGATATGGTCAAACGTTAACCGACAATTGATTTCGTGATCTAAGAGGCCCAAACGGTTGTTTCAAGTGTCAGACTTTCTCTTACTTTATGAAGCACTTTGCCAACTTTATGAATCTGTGCTAATTCGAAATCGCGCCAGATATTTCCTTAAAAAAAGGCCCAGTGCGGGGGCGGGCCATCTGTGAATCGCGTTTTTACTTTTTATATTGACCTGCCTTATCCGGAGCATGCCGCACGTTGGAGATTTCCTCAACACGAGGAAGGAGGGGGTTGTAACTGAGACTCGTCTTTCTCATAGTTGATCAGATGCCTTCCTCCTCTCCCCACTCGAACTGTCTTAAGGGGAGGGGGTAGGATCCCACTGAGGGAGACTTCCTCAAGCGTCGATCATTGAGGAGGTTCCATGCGGGGTCTGCCCGTATTCGGGGCTCTGAAAGCGTTTTCTCGAAAATCTTCCCACTTTGGGGAAAGGAGGGGGGGGGGTGGTACTGACACGGTCATTTTACCTACCCCGATGCTGTGCCCTGCTTTCCTGCGTCAGGGAAGGCTAGTTCTCGCCCTATGAACAATTCCTTTGAATACTGGATGCTTTCATGGTCTGTCGTATGACGTGAATCAGATGAGAAGAGGTGACTCTTGCCGCGAAGACATCATTACGATTCGCTCTGCG
This sequence comes from Cooperia oncophora, assembly GCA_036418165.1. NCBI lineage: Eukaryota > Metazoa > Nematoda > Chromadorea > Rhabditida > Trichostrongylidae > Cooperia > Cooperia oncophora. The sequence goes on from MU914563.1 coordinate 1,559, forward strand.
ACATGTCTTCAGCAAATTCCTCTCGTCTTCGTTGCATTCATTCTATGATGGATGCAGCCATGACATTTCACACTTTATCACTTCAGAGTAATTGTTATGGAGTTAATTAACACTTCTGCTTTGGTAACCTTGGAATTTCTGCGGTTCCTGCGTGAAATTGCGAGCACTGATTAGTTTCAAAATAGATATCCTGTTTAGATGGTCTGCTAATCCTCACAACTCCTTCTCACCTCCTGTGTTGGGTTTGAGTCGTTGTTCTATAACTGGAACATTTCATGCTGTTTGGCCATCCTGTAAGAGTGCTTTCATACTTGACCTAGTCGCTCAAAGCGCTGGAGAAAAGTATGAATCCAGCAAATGAGCCGTGTTGGCGTAGGTTTTGGAGCGACGGGCGCGCTTGACAGTCAGAGGTGCTCTCGCTGCGAGGGTCCACTGGTATTTTCTCGAGGTATCTACCAGTCCAGTAGTTGGAGGGAGAAGGTAAAGGAGGAGGGATCAGAGAAGGAAGGAAGGAAAAGAAGGAAGGAGGAAGAAAAAAGGAAAGAGAAGAGAGGCTTCCCGGTTGACAAGTGCCCTGAGACGAGATGATGGATCGAAAAATTGTGTCTTTTCAAAATGGATCGTTGGGATTGCAGCTGCTGCACAAAACAGTAACCCTGACCACTATGGTGGCGGTTGAGACGTATTAGCTATGTTTCCTCATTGTATTCTTGGCTATAATTGCAGTCATTTTCGCTACAGAACCTGAAGCATGTTTGAAGGACGCGCGGTGCCAGTCCGTTCTCCACCGGTTGTTGAATATTGGTGGAAAACGAGCTGACGCCCCACCAAATCGAGTTCCACACGACACGCCCCAGCGTTAACAGCGAAAACGACTGTGTGTCAGCCTCGTGAAATACTACTGAAGCAGAACAGCTGTAATAATGCCAGCTAGCTTCGGGAGCGGAAAGGAAGACGTGGAACGAGTCAGACTCGAGCCCTTTTGATTGTTTATCGGGCTTTTTAGAATTGCATATGAAAATTTGTTAATCTTGACTCAAACCCGCCTGGAAAAGTTACTTTGAAAAATTGTATTGGCTTATTTAGCCTGCTGCTGGATAGTAAGGTAAATATTGGCCCGCTGCTACCACGTCCAACTGGGTCCATTTTTGTCAAGGTTGTGAGGTTACAGAGCTTCTGTTAACTAAACATGCTCTCACTGCGAGGTTCCGGAGGTATTTTCTTATCACATCTACTGGCCCAAAGTTGACGAGGGCAAGGAAAAGGAAGAGGGAGAGATAAGGAAGGAGAGAAAAGAAGGAGGTAGGCTAGCTCAATGTCCTGGGACGGTTGTGAGGCTCTAAAAGCGTACACGACCATGGGAGGGGGAACAAGGAAAAGAGCACTTGAACAAGCCTAACGCTTCGTTCGATAAGGGAAGTGGGCCTGACTTAGAAACGCCCACTATGCAGCTTAAAACATCCCAGTGTTGTGAGGGCCAGCAGCACAACACGAAGCTTTACTGCTCAAAAAAAACCTCGAGGGATAAAGCTTTCGCCTTTAATGAGTCCTTCTTAGAATGCTGCACACATTCCACTTCTATTTAGTATTGATGTGGCTCTTGAATGTGACATGGCCTTTGCTAGGACGTGCGGGGCCGGCCGATGAACATTTCAGCGTTCTGATTCTCCCAGACGAGTCTGATACCACTTAACTAGAGAAAAACTTGCTAGACTTCGACGGGAGCGAGTCGGTCCAGGATTTGATCCTTGGACCGCACTCATGGTCGGTTAAGCCACTCGCCTCTACACCGCAACCGCCCTTCCGAATTAGTAATATTGCCATGTTATTACGTTACATTACTAACAAATTGCACTATTAGGGGTTTGTAGGGCAACCTGAAACGGTTGGAAATGCCTGTCATTGGGTTGTTCCAAGTTTTTTCATCGCTCTGCATTCTGCAAGGAAATCTCGTCTTTGCAATAAGCGAAAGTCGAATTCAATGAAGTGTTCATAAAATTAAGGGCCAGCAGCGTTCGCTTTTCATTTATGGCCTGAAAGAGACTCAAGTGACACGTATTCTTTGAAGCACATGTGTGAGAAGTTGCTTCGCCACGAAAATCAAGCGAAAGTCTTTCGTGGGAACCTTTTTTCAGTCGGAAATTTCCCCGCTCTCTCATCTTCCTTATCAGAATGCATAACTAATTTCACTGCCAATTAATCACGCGCTTTTAGTCCACCTTCGTCGCTGTCTCCTCGATGCTTACAGTTTGTTCCTTTTCAAGCCATTAATCGACGGCTCCCTTCCAGAATTCATTGAAGACGGTTCCGCGATTGCATATCGGCAGTGGCGTTCACTACGAACCTTTAGTCGCTAAGTGACTGAAGAATAGAAAATAGCAAAAAAAGTGGAGAACACTCTAAGGCTGTATGAGTTCTCCGGACCTGCTCTTTTTATGCCAGCGAAGCGGTATCCTGTCGCTCTCGGCTCTTTGACCGTCTCTTCGCGTCAGCCAATGTAACAATGAAATAAAAATGGAAAATGCGTTGTTTGAGACGTGGCGGAAAATAACCTTCATGTTTAGGTGGGCGGGGCAACTAGGGAGGCGTCAGAACTGCCGCTTATGAACGCTTTGTTAGTTGTCGTGAAGCCGTGAAGGCGGGACAGTCCTAAAGGCTGAGGGTCGGACTGTTCCTACAAAGGACGCCTACAAATAATTTGAGAGCGAGACCGCCTTGGAATGCGACGTCCTGTGGGAATTTCTCACCCGTTGCTTCAGCGCTTCTCGATACAAAAGAGAAGGAATAATGATTGAGATTAACAACGCACAGCCGTCAACCATACGTTATGCAGCAGTGTGGCAAGCAGTTCGTCTGCATGAACGTTATACATCTCTCAGATCTCCGTCTCTCGCTTGGGAATCATCTACACTTTACAACCACTTTGTTTATCCATGATCTGTTCCTCTTGTTTACTTCTGTGACTAGCTGGTGCTGACACCAACTGCTACGTTATTTGGCTTCGTTGCAAATACATTTTTCAAAGATAGGTAACTGAGACGCTTGCGACTCGGTAGATCAAGAGCGCAACGTAGGCTGGTCGACGGCTGCGTCCATACTTTTCTGTTACCTTTTAGCGTTTTTGGGAAACGCGCTTGAGACACTTTGATTCCGCGTACCTATATTTTGCTTTTCGTCAAACGCGCTCTAGCGTTCTCGCCGCGAACGCTCCAAGAGGCTGGCCGTTTCTAGATCAAGGCCCTAGATCATATCTATACTTCCCTACTGGTCCAAAACGCCGACGAAAAGTGTGAAGGTCGCATAAGTTGTCCGAAAAATAATAGCTGGTCTGGATTCGTTTATATAATTCTTTGCGTAGGGGAGCGTTCACTTAAGCTCACTCAGTCGAACCAAATTATATGTGCGTGATGTGTATGCATGATGCCTTATAGTACAGCAGCGTCTTTTCGCGGCTCACTTTCGAATGGCAGTTTGCACAGATCAACTTTGACTCAGCCCTTCAAAGGCTAGCAGACGGCTAAAAGTGGACAAACGCGCGCGAAAAAGCACAAAGTGAAAGCTGTCACCTTGCTTAGGAAGTCTCCTTCTTCACGTAGAAGAAAGAGGCACATCTTACCGGACGGCAGTCCCCAGGCGTAGGCCAAACTTGCAGTAAATGCTGCGCGTCAGGTGTACGGCTGCACGATGCCTACTTATATATCCATGCCAGCGCCGCAGCCCCCCTTCATACCAATCCCTACGCATTCATATTTTCTGACCCTAGCAAATGGAAGCAAGCGAGCGACTCGGGTACTGTCGTCCATTTGTGGGCGGGCGGGCGCGGTGGGCGTTTGTGTCGGTATGTTGTAGCTTGATAAGGGGTTATAAGGGTACCTTCCTGGAAAAAGGCGCAGCAACTGCTCAGGGTCGCGGGATTCCGTCCTGCAAGGCATATCAATCCTACACGTCTTGGTGATTTATCGTGCCAACTGCCTTCAAACTTGAGGAAATTGAAAACGCCGGTGTACGCTTGTGCTCGCTGAATCAATACAGGGTACACATCGTTTGGAGAATCACATGGGAGGGTGGGGGGAGGGGACGTAGGCTTGTGAGAAGTAATTTCCGAAGCCGTGAGAAAATTCTAAATTACCACGCAACTACTAATTTTGATAGTTGAACTTATTAGTTGATAGATGACGCGCCTCACATCCCATTACCCCTCCCCTCCCCCTTTCCCGCTCGACGGCAGTCTTTACAGAGTGAAACTATAAAATTTCTCTGGAATGCTCCCAAAACGGTAGAAAGTCGGGCAAACGTAGGAAGATAGTTGGTAGGATAGGGCAGGAGGGTGGTATCAAAGAGGAAAATTTGGAGTTGGGGTGGGGTCACTGACACCGACATTTCACACACCGCGTTTCTGTACCCTGTAAACAATTCCCGAAATTGAGCGCGGAAGGCTAGAATGACCCTGCTCACGTTCAGTATATGGGACCAAGTGAACATTGCCCTTGTTTTGCATTCATTGGTTGTTCAGCAGAAGCGTATCAGCCTCGCTGTTAGCTTTGGAAACCGGGTTGGCATGCATGAATCGTGCAGTGTACTTGAAACAGCGAGCACTTCATTTATTGCTCGCCGAAATCAAAAATTTGGCGAGAACTAACGTTCTCCTATGGGGAAGTTTGGCCACGCTGATCGTGTAGGATAAGAATTCTCCAATTAGGATGGAAGGATTGTTTTTGAGTGGTTGCACCACGTGAATCACAGCGGGATATCGTCTCCTGCGCCACGTAGAACGGACAGTCGAAGGTTACAATAGTCTCCCTTCGACATCACGTACATTGCAACCGTGATATTCGTTACTGACTACGACTAAGTATTGTCTGAGAGATAGCTCGCCCATTCTATTCGTATTCTATTCGTCAAAATCGTCTGCTAGGCTGTCTCAGTGGTGCACGAGAAGTCGTTGCCGTGTCCGATTGGTGTAAATGGAGCAAATTATCACTTTATTGAAGGACGTGCTTGAGCCGAGTGGGAACGAGTGCAAAACGGGTGGCGGTGAACGAGCCGTGTTGGTGTCAGGATCACCCGCCATGTACGAGGATTGGCCGACACTCGAATTTCCAGACCTCAGCAAGTCAATATTCGACCTTTTCACCAAGTAAGAGAATTATTTCTGAATTCTTTCTCGATAAGTTTTTCGATTTGTCATTTGCTTTCCATTTGTATTCAATAGTGTATCGGTTTTGCAAAACAGTTGACTAGCGTACTCAGTCGCATGCATCACGTGGGGAACCTTAAAAGGCTTACCAGCTATAGGATATGTTCACCCTGAATCTGTAACCACTTCCTCCACCCTCTGGTACCTCTTTTACATCGATTTTTCCCTTAAACATAATCTTTTTTGGAACCTGGAAGGGGTACCGCTGATTTTTCTCGTTTCAGGCGCAATGCACTGTGTTGCTCCATAAGTAACGGCGTTTTTTCACTCAGAATTTTGCGTTAAAGATGGAAAGTTGCAATTGAGTTTCACAATGTTTCGCAGTCCACTCCTTGCCCATAGAATAGTCCTCTCTGTTTTTGTGAAGATTCATTAATTTTCGAGTGCTAAAATCGGAAAGCCAGCCATGGTCACGAAATTAGGCATTTTTGACCTGTCTTTTTTTACATGTAGGCAAACAGATAAACCGCTCAGGCTTATTTATTAATAACTTGATTGAAAAGTTACTTCTCTTATTGTTAGAAATCCATATTACGGCTTAGGTGATTTAAAGATTCCAGTTTCGCTTCACATCACTTGATAGGAGAGGTTTGATATGCGGTGGATGGGTCCTGATAGATTAGCTTCAAAAAATCAAAACTTGTTGCCAGAAGCTCCCATTTGTGTCAGTCTGACACATTTCAGTGGGATGAAAATTGCCAAAAATAGAGAAACCATAGAAACTCAAACATGCTGCCTTGCAGAGCACAAAATTATCTATCAATTAGCCTGGAGCATTGAAGCAACTATCGCTTTTCATTTAAAAATATGTGCAAAATAAAAGCGCCTTCAATGAAGGGCCAACCCAGTATATACCCTCCCCACTATTGTTGTTGCGATCCACGTCATGGAGTTGGCGGCCCGTCCCTCCTGAAGCCTGTTATCGGATCTTATCAGCTGAAATCACTTCCTGTCACCCACCAGTAACATCCTGGTCGCATGTAAAATTTAGTTATTACCTTAGTCTTTTTGAAGAGGGACATTATTTACCCTCTCCTGCTCCATTCTTCGAAATTCCTTCCAGCCTTTGATCGATACATTTTACTATTCAGTAGATTTGGCTGAAATTTTGTTCCTCTCGGAGTTGAGCCACTGTTCACGAATATAGCATCGACTCGGTAGAGCCAGCGCCAGAGGCGCCTTTGCTAAAGCTTGAGCCGTCAGATTTGCTAAAGATTTACCATCGGTGACATTTCGATCCCATGAACACGAATGTCGGAGTAGTTTGGCGTGAAAACGCCTGGTATTCCGCTATGACTGCCGGCAACCAAAAGTTCGTGTGGTGCTGCCTTTCCTTGCGCGTACACCAGGCGCTCTCATTTTGAACGGATGTGGTATCCATGTTCAGGAGCCGAACTAGCTCCGGGGACCGAGGCATACCTAAAGGTATCCGGAAAGGAAAACTTCCTCAAGCATTTAATTCGTGCAACTGGGGTTTGCGAGAGTAAAAAAAAACTGGTCTAGATTCCGAGGAACGGGGTGGTGAAAAGTGAATAGTGCCAGAAACTAATAATGCACCCTCGCGCTAGCCATAGTGTGCCTTATGATGTGACGTGATGTCAATGGCTCCCATGTTCAGGTTTGGTGTCATCATCTTTCTCTATAGCACGTGGTAAGCTATTAAAGTTCGGGAAGAGCGTTATCGGGGTTTTTTTGGTATTGAATCTCATCTAAAGCATTTCCGTGTTTGTTTGAGCAATGTGCCAGGCGGCTTGAGTTTTCGTCCAATTAAACACCCTTTCCTTACTAGTGTCCTAATTTTGCTTTTATCAGGGCAACAAGTGAATCGGTGTCTTCTGCACTTCTCTCTGAGCTCACAAGGTCAATCAGCGATGATGAGGATCAGGTACCAATCAGGCTTCAAACTGATGAGCAGTTAAGATGGTGCATGCAGGTAACTGTTTCTTTGTTTTTCACAGTGTACAGAGCAGAAGGATGTATGATTTCCCACTATATCGATTGAAAAGTGCCTATTTGTGTTTTTCTCGAAACTGCTGCTTGATAGATATACTTGCTTACGATTTTGTCATTGTCGAGCTATACGCGTCTTCCTTCATAGAACCTTGCGCGCTAAGAATCCATGTAAAACAAGTGCCACCAGACAAAATAGTCTTTTTATTTACCAGGATATTGATGGACGTTGCTTGATTCCTTCTGAATGGAGATGGGAACGCGACAAAGTTAGCTTTTGCAGTGACGAAGTTGAACTACCTTTGAAACCCAAAATGCTGTTGCTGGTGTGTACTGCGTGTAGACTGCCTGTGGTTTGAAGACAAACTGTACATTTACCTCCGTAGGTTCCGATCCTTGCCATGTGTGGGGAGAATGGGTCCGCAGCTACATCGGTGTGCAACTTTTCCGATTAAAAGTGCACGGGAACATGCTGGAGGGTAGTGGTACGCAGGGCCGTCTTCATTCCCTGCCTGCTCTGCCGCACGGTCAACCACATGCCTAACCATAGCCAAACACACTTCACGCTCTTTCGCTGTGGTTGTTCTCTAACAATTAGTGCGTGTTTCGCTTTGGTACCACGATATCGATGTAGGAACTATTCCTGCGAATAGCGTAGGTGTTGTACGGGGACAAATCTGGGGTACCACTACCCTGCAGCCTCTTCCCGTGCAGTTTCGAGCGGTGGAAGTGGCACGTTGCTGCAGCTGCGCACCATTCACCTCGCACATGGCAAGAACCGTCATCGGAGGTGATTGTACTGTTTGTCTTTATTTGGCCTCATGGTAGAGCATTGTGTACCTACGAGTATATGTGAGGTTTTCATTTAGTGAAAGCTAAAATTCTCGTTTGAAACCCTTCCACAATTAGCTTCCTTTGTAATAACCGTTTTAATCGTTTTGGACTAAATGTAGAGCGGTTTTTTATCATCATCCTTATTTGTATCCCAGAGTTTGCAGGATTTAGCGCACCAGAATCCATGAAGATCGTTAAGAAATTGATGACCAAAAAAGACCGTAGAAGTTTCGCAGTTTTTGTAGTCGTCAAGATCATTCTCGTACTTAGCCACTTATTACAGCTCGTGTTCTACTTCAGCGAAGTCTTTTTATAGGAACGCTTTTGAGGAGTTCTTTAAAGCAGAGAATTCAGTGTTATTTTTTTCTCAAGTTTGCATGTTAAGGTGTTGAACTATTCGCTCACGCTCTCTTTCACCACTCATCGCGAATTCGAGACGGTTCGTGGTGCAGTACGCATCTATCTGCATTGGCTTAGAGCTTTGACTGATTTTCCGGAAGGAAATATCCCAACGCCTTTGGTGGACACACCAGAGAAGTATTTTAGGTGGGTTGCTAACAGTGTTCTTTGTGCATATTTTAGTCAAGCGTCGGTCTGGATATTACTGCTATTGCAGTTTTGTTTTTTTAATTGTCTCTGCTTTTGCACTCGATAATAGAATAGCCAATTAAATATCAAACATGAAATAAGCTGAAAAGGCTGAATAGGTCTCATTCAGTACATCCCTTGCAAAAAATATGAACCATTATCGAAATGGTATGCAGTATCAGACTTCGCTTTGAAGAAGCTTTAACAAAGTTTAGTACGAGTTTTTTGTGGGCCGTCTGAAATGTCGAATTGAGCTTGTCAAAGCATTTGAGTGTTTCGACTAAGATTCTTACTCAGATTATTCTTAACATGAGAGCTTAAATCTAATATCTTGATTGCAGGACCATAATTGAGGCGTTGCGACACCTGTTCTTGTCGTCGAATTGATGCTAGAGGAGAGGTTGGTATCAAAATGCGGTCAAGTCCATTTCGATTATTTAGTAGGGTATTAACAGCTCTCTTATGTCTGCGCTTTGGAAGTCAGCTCAATGTGATTCGCGAATATAGACTCTGTTCAAAATCCCATATGGGTTCTACATTCCAGGTCCCAAGGGGTTTGGCAATTGAACGACAAGCACGCGAGGTTGAAACTGTCTTGGACGCCGTCCGGGAACTGACCCTAACAGCGAGTAGGAAATACCAAAACGAGGTTAGTACATGTTCATTTTGCAGTTCTACTTTGTTCCTGACGTGAGTTGTTCGGGTTTTTTTTTCGGCCGGGATAAAGCGGGTAATTTACATGCAATAAGTGTGACTCGATTCCACAAACATATTGAAATTGCCATTCGGCTTCCCGAGTCGAGAGTATGTGTAGCCTTGGTGAAGCCTCCCTGAGAATCACTTTCATCCAACTTCTTTATCAAGACAACAGGCTAATAACTAATGCTAATGCCAAAAGAAAATCGATCGTAAATCATTAGTTGAGAGTGTTCCTTTTCCAATCGCAAGAGCTTTCAGGTATGGGCTCGTACTCTAAGCTTTCTACTCAATTCAGCCGATCTCCTCCTGGCAGATCCACTTTTCCCAGGTTTGTTTTCAGATTGTCTGACGAAAAATGGCTTTCGGTTATTTTTCATTGCTATTCAGTCTGATTGTTCATTTCGTTCAGAAGAAATGGGTATGCGCGTTGGATCAAGAGTTGTGGATACACTCTTTGACCTCTGGTTCCACGCAGTGCTCAACGAAGAGATCCCTTCACCTACTTATTGGCGAACGCTGGCCGCTTTATGCCGACGATGGCGCCATCATGTGAGTTACTTAGTCTCCATCGCTCATAATCTTTCACTACTTGTGCTATCAAGTTCTTCCTACTTTTATTATGCTAAAAATTCAAACAAGAATTTAGGAATAATCTATGCTTAGGTTACCGTCATAGAATCTTGGGCACGGAAACTCCTGGCAATGACGGTTTTGGTGTGCCGCAGAATGTATGGAGAGGATTACTGCAAAATTGTTATACGTGAGTTTTTCTTTCCACATCTTACATTTCATGTTCAGTAGAGGGGAGGGCGAGACTGCGTTCTTCCTGCATGGCATTCTTTGTGCATACCATAGAAAAGTTTCTTTGTTGGGTGTTTCTTGTTGAGATAAGTGTATTCCTACCTTGCGCAGAACAAAGACATTGCAATTGCCCAACATTGCAATATACAGCTGAAGCCACATTGACGCCACCTTCAAGCAAATACGCAGCCCCCTACCCGTTTCCGGAGCGTTTTCTCAGCTCTCATTTCCAATTGTTAATCTAGTGTTATCCTTGATGAATGATGGTGACTTCAGTGAATAATGCTCTTCTTTAGGCGACGAAAGTATCACTCCGTTTGCATTCTTACCACCCGTTGAAGAGGAAGGCGAAGTTGATTTGCTCTATCATAGCTGGTGTGTGTTACAGTTATGCTTTATCCGAAAGTAGTTATATTTTGATTTTCAATTAGGAACCTTTAACTGGGATGACTTTGTTATGGTAATTGTTTAACATCGCATTCCGCGTAGCGAAACTAGCCTGAGTATGCTGAGTTATGGGCGAAAGTCTTGATCCCTGGGCGGAGCTAACCTGCACCCAAAGCTTTCCGGGCGAGTGTGTTACCGCAGCAAGTCACTCTCAGCTCAATGGTTTTTGTGCAATTACCTTATGGTACTCACACGTTCAAAGCGATAGGTGGGCCAGCCGATATTGGCATTGGACTCCAATGCTGAAGGCTTTCCCAATGAATTGTTTTATTATGATACCTGTTTGCCCAGCGGATAGCACAGTCGTCCAGAAAGGTGCGGATTCGAGTCCCACCTGCGGTCACGACTTTTGCCTGTTACCCAGCATTGTTGTGGCAACTTGTCCGCAATGAATTATTCCTCGCTGGAGTTCGGGGACTTTTTTATTCCCCTTTCACCTGATTCGATATTAAAGTCTGAAAGACTGGGGTATTATGTATTAT
>MU914564.1:0-11066 GCA_036418165.1 Cooperia oncophora
GCGAGAAGAAACATACCACCTAGATTCTAGGCTGACGCATAGTTTTCACATTAAATTGTACACCAATCTTGGTCCCCACCCTGAAGATGTTGTGTACAAGAGCCACACATCTTCAGCTGTATAGCTGAGGCTATTCCCTAATCAAATCTGTTTTGATGCTAGCAGCTTCCACAAAATAGCTGGTTAGTTATAATTTTTCACCGTACTCCGTATCGATCTAGGGTCTCGAGCGTCCACCATCGTCTGGAAGGTTTTGTGCGACCGAGAAGCTATAGATATCCGTTACCGCTGAAAGCGTTGGTGAACTCCCAAAACGTTTAATGCGATCGGTAACCTAATAATACTTTGCTAGACGCTCAGCTCAAAACAAGAAAACATGAACACGCTCTCACTAGTACGAGAGCTCAAAGTACCTGAATCTCTCAGGCGAGTTCTGAGCGGGGTAAAGTTGCCAAATTTATTGTGATCCTGTCCACCGGCCCCACAGCTTAGAACCCAGTCCTTTTACCGCGCTAAACGAATATAATAGCCGTATATAGAAGTTCGGGATAAATTTTAGCACAAACTGAAAATACGCACACGTTGTGGGCCTCTGTGCCAACCTGGAAGTGCGTCAATGGAAAATTTGGGGCAGTACGGCTAGTTGGGGGAGGGGCATTTTGTACTTCCGGTGCTTCGCACTGTACTTCCGGTGCTTCCCACATTTCGTACGCTTCGTTGCAGCCACATCGAGCATCAGCAGAGCTTTGGAAATCTTGCCGAAGCTGTGAAGTGCATACCGAGTCAAAGATTGTGGACCTTCTTGTCAAAAGAGAAAAAAAAAAAAAAAAAAATAAAGAAAAAAAAAAAAAAAAAAAAGACATGAACATGAATGGGATGCAGCGAAACGGCAAAATAGCCCCTCCTGCGGCGAATTGCGCCAAATGTTCAAACAAGAGCCTCAAAGCCAGGTGGTGATGCGCAGCTTTTCACAGTTCAAAACAAATTTTGAACGTGTGCTACTACTATACTATGAATATTATCGAAGAGGGGAAGAAAGTAATAATGCGAGAAAGTCCGTCTTCAGAGAAAAAAAACTGCAGGAGCGGCTCTTCCGTAGTAACCCGAATACTCCTCAATATTTTCTCTCTAAAGAATTACATTTTCAAAAGAATGAGAAAGAAGAATAGAGAAGTTGCCAAGCAACTACTTACCAACTTTCAGTAGGACCGCTGTTCATGACTCTGAGCGAAATCGCCGAGTAACCAAGCATTCAGTCTACTTGATCCCCGAGTTCGTGGTGAGTTTTCTCTTCCCTTCATTCCATTTTCCACGATGACTTACGAATGTAGTAATCGAGCCCGTATAACGGAAGCATGATAGCATGATTGACAGAGGAGAGCCATCAGCTGGATTTTGGTCGAATCCGCACGAGCCCTCTCCATTTCACAGGGCACATCATTGGTTGAAATTTTAGTCCGGTCCGTACGACCCCCCCCCCTTCCGGCCCTCTGTCTCTCCTCATCGAATCAGGAAAATCACGAACCCAACAATGAACAAGTACGACCCCCTTCCCCCTTTTACAACGTCCGTAAAGCTAGACATAATCAGACTATCAAATACAATTTTTTCTTGCCTAAATACGGCCCCGGCTTGTTGGAGCTTCCTCAATGATGTGCCCTAGAGCCTCTCCTTTTCAAGGCCGTTAGTGCTATCCCTCTACATCCCTCATTTATAGCACATGTGACGGGAATAAACGCCAGGAAAATCCTGCACTCCCCTCTTCTTCCTGCCCCTCCTGCCTCTGCCATCCTACCAAACCACGTTTCTTTTTTATAAACATTCCGCTAAATTCCTGCTGAAGTTTTTTTTGGTGGGCGGGAAGGGGGGGAGCTACATATATAGCTTGTGGCACATGATGTTAATAGAGAAAAACAAGGAACTGTTAACAACCCCTCTCGGAACTCACAGAAGACCAAAAAGGCAAAAGCACCCCACTCCCCTGATCTGCCCTCCTCACAAAGGAATGCGCTCCTACGTGAAATTGGATCAGGCTTCAGCAGTGGCATTGTAAAGGTCCTTTGTAAAAATAAAATTTCCATGTATTGCGTAATACTCCCAAGGTACCGCGATAGAAAGCAAAATTAGGATGTATCGTGGGTTGACCGAGCAAAAACTGTATTACAGTACTATTTGTGAAATTATTATTCTGCAGAATTTCGAAAAGCAAAGACCAGCCAATGCAAATCACTCCCTGGAAAATGTTCGCGAATGCCCTAATTTGATAGCGCAGCTGCCAGATTCATACAGTCTTGCTCGCTGCAAATGCTGGAGCGTGTGCGGGTGCTGAGCTTTGGTGCGGCGCCAACAAGGGCTTCAGTTTTTCATCGCTGTAGTGGGTCGCTTGCCAGCTTCCACAAATGCTGGAGAAAGGGCTAGAGGAGTGTCAAAGCCAGCCTCCTGACAAACCTCATAATCAGCGGGGAACGAGACTGTATGTATCGCAACACACAATATATCACCATCTCATGTTATTATTTCTCCTGAGGCCACAATATTCCCGGTCCTGTGAGCTCATTAACTTCTTCCGAACTTCAGCCAAACTTTGACTCAGGAGGCATATTTGTGTTAGGGCGTAAAGCTGCACCCAGGGAGAAAATTCGGTGGTCAGAACCGAGCCCAAATTCCGAAGAAAGGGCTGTGAATTCATAGCATGACATTAATGCTACGTGCTTTACGTGCTTGTAACCTCTATACTCTACATCCACCTACAGATTTTGATTCCTGCCATGTGCGGTAAATGAGTAAGCAGGTACAGTATCGTACCATTTCTCCGCCCAAAAGTGCACGGAGTGGGTCTAGTCACAGCTGGGTGTCTCCCGACTCTACCTGCGTTGCCGCACGGCCTTTCACACGTCTAAACTCTAAACCAGCCACTTGCACCGCTTCCAGCCGCAACTCCGTGCACTTTTGCCCAGAAAATGGCACGTTACTGCAGCTGTATACCTGCTCACTTCGCACATAGAAAGAACAAAGATTTACGAATGTGAGTGCACATTCCGCCTTTAGGATCGCTATTGCAGGACAAATGCGTTTCAACATCCTTTTCGTATCTGCGTTCATTGTCCTTCTCTCTCAGGTATGTCCTTTCACCGATACATTAGATAGTTGCAGTAACCTGCGGCACCTTTGAGGAACCGTGAAAAAGTTCTGTATCGTATTGTGTATGTACACATTCTGTACACATTTAAAGTATTCTTACAAGAAAATAACCCGCATCTTCGAGAGAATGCAGTTTGCTGACGCTGATAGCACTAAAGCAGCAGGGTCTCTGAAGATGATCTTTCCCGACTTTCAAGGACTCACCACAGGTGTGTCACGACCACTGTTGACTCACGGTGAAACCTTCTTGTGGTGAAGGTGATATAGAGGCCAATCCAGGGAGTAACACCGGGCCTTTTCACTCATTCCATTTCTATAAATTTTTTCCTCGCAGTACGCCTTTATGCACTTTTTGAAGGAATTTATTTCAGTTAGATGTCAACCAGTGCTGCACATTTGTCCGTCAATATACCGACGAAGTGTTTGGAGTAACCAAAATGAACAGTGCGCTCAATGACTGGGAGATGCATGCATATGGATATCTATGCATGAAGCATTGTCTTGAGAGAGACAATTGCACTCTTAATATTCGAACCTATGGTCCATACGTAAGTTTTTCTCGATCCGGTACTCTTTGCTGACGACGGAACCGAAAGAAATCTCACCAATACTATTAGGTTGTCCGGAAAGTTCTCAGCGTTTTGTGCACCTATTTTTGTACATTCACTGCTGATTAAAAACTCATTCTGCCTTGCTTCTCAGTAGCACATCCTGTAGAGAATTTCTTGCGCTATCTGATGGTATAATTGCCGTTTTCACCATTGCTTGATAAACCCCCTTTTGAGATTTTTTCAAGCATGTGAAAAGAGCACTTCGGACGATTTTTTTCTTCGACTATAAATTGGGGCAATCCGCAATCGAAACAGCTCAACAAATTAACCAGGTGTGGGGGCCCAATAGTGCTAGAGAAAGCACTGTGCGGCAATGGCTCAACAAATTTCGTTCTGGAGATTTCAGCCTTGAAGATGAACCTCATAGCGGTCGACCTAAAGCAATATCTGACGAGGATTTTAGGGGGATTTTGGAGGCTGACCCATCCCAAACAGTTCGAGAGATTGCAGAAAAGCTAGGCGTTGGCAAATCCACTGTTGCAGATGGTCTGGAACGCATTGGGAAGGTGAAAAAACTCGACAATTGGGTGCCCCACAATCGGAGTGACCGGCAGGAATCGGCACGTCTCGAGGTTCCTTCTGCATTGCTGTTGCGCAGCAGAAACGACCTGTTTTTGGGGCCGAATTGTCACCTGTGATGAAAAATGGGTCATGTATGATAACAGGAGACGTTCCGGACAGTGGTTGGATTTCGACGAACCACCGAGGTAATTTTCAAAGCCGAACCCTCGAAAAAAGATTCTGGTCACGGCTTGGTGGTCATCGGCTGGTGTGATCCACTATAACTTTTTATCACCAGGCCAAACCATCACAGCAGAACCCTACTGTGAAGAAATCGACGAATTGTACCGAAAATTTTGTCAGATGCAGCCAACACTTATCAAAAGAAGGGTCCGATTCCTTTGCATGACAACGCCCGCCCACACGTTTCACAAATCACTATCCATAAATTGAACGAATTGGGGTTGAAGTTCTACCTCAACCGCCATATTCTTCAGACCCTTTCGCCAATCGACTATCACCTTTTCTAACATTTTCAGAACTCCCTTGCTGGAAAATACTTCATCAATCAGGACCAGGCAAAAAAGCCTTCGTGGATTTCGTGAATTTTCGACCACCCAGTTTTTTACTTTGATGGGATTTCTCGACTGCTGTCACATTGGCAAAAGTGTGCTGATTCGAATGGTGCCTATTTCGATTAAATCCGATGAGTATTAAAAAAGTTACGATCGTTTAAAGTGAAACACCCAAAACGCTGAGAACTTTCCGGACAACCTAATATCGTCGTCTGTGAAGACGATTTCGCTTTATCCTCCTGTCTCCACCTCTGGGGCTAGAACCTCTCTCAGCGTGGGCCGCAGTTGGCACGATATTTTGGCATTGGCGACGGAATTCTGCGACCCTGAGCAGGCCTGCATAATGCCTTTTCCAAGGCAGGTGCCCTTATAAGGGCCCTATCATGCCATAACATCCCGACCCAAACGCCCGCCACCGCCGCCCACAAATGGACGGCCGTTCCTGACGCTCTAATCGATTCATTTGCTGGCAAATTATGAAGCGAAGGGATTGGTATGAAGCGGCCGTGATGCTGCATGGATATATGAGTACACATATGCAGCCGTATCTTCGGTAGCGGTTATTGGCAAGATGCCTAGGGAAACTCGTCCAAAATCGATCTTCAAGTCACTGAGAAACGAGGCTTTTTCTTCACAGAATTATGACCGTTTCACTCCGTTCATTCGCCATTTCCCAACTATATAGCGCCTTACTAGCATTTTAGGCCGAGCACCAAATTATCGTGCCAACTGCCTTTGAGTACTAGCACGAGGCGGACTCATGATATGAATGTTCCGCCTACAGTCTGCTGTACTTCCATGTATTTACTATCCGCTACCTCCAGTTCAACGTCCCGAGTAAGACGTCCATTTACTCATAGTTCATGCTATCCGTCATAAACAAGACGTAGGTTCCATATATAAAGGATAAAAAGGATAAAGTCTTCGCCGTTGATCAATCCCTTTGTGGGATGCGGCACGCATTCTACTTCCATTCAGAATCGTAGTGGCTTATTGAATGCGATGTGGCCTATACAATGACTTGGGGGCCAGCCGATGTACAAGTCAGTGTTTTATCCTCCCAGACGAATCTGGTTGTGATTCACCGTCCCCGGAGATAAAAGAAAAAAAGTTGGCCTGGGCGGGTGTCGACCCGGGATTCGAACCCGGCGCCGCGCGAGTGGTAAGCGCGCCACTTGTCACTATACCACCTGTGGTAGATTGCAGCAGATCCTGAGCCAAATCTGAGGAGAAATGACAACTTCCGCCTTTGTATACTTGGCAACATTTGACTCCTGAGAATTTTCACGTTTCGAAATTCGCGAATTATGCTAGATTATTACAGGCAAATCCATAGTCTGTGCAGCGCTTATTGGTAAATTTTTCAAAACAGGGAATCACTCATAGATTCGCGTTTCTCTAGTTTGAAATGTTCTTTAGTGTTATGTGAACAATTATGATTCAAGGCATATTGCTCCACATATTCCGCCACCAACACTTCTATAAAGGTCAATCTTCAAGATGGAATCCGTCTATATCGTCTTCACCGCGATATGATCAGACCTGAATGCCCAACTGTACAAGACTTCATTGATCGTAATTTAATGATCTAGACAGCGTACTTGGCTATTACTAGCGTTGCTTGTTGGTCAGTTTCTTATGAAATGGAATGGAATCTGCTGCATTCTCAGCATAAGATTATGAACCGCGCACATTGTAACTGGATACATGTGCAAATTAAGTGAAGATCCGTTAAATAATAGCAATAATCAAGAAACAATGGCATCATTAAACTATTCCCACCCCAAGTTCCCGTAATCAGGCCAGTTTCTTACCGACGTTTTTCTGCGTGGACAGATTGAATGAAATTTCAGTTCGACCTCCTGAACACAAATATCACATCCAGTAGGTCTGAAACTGCTCGGCTCCGGCGCCAAAATACTATTGAACACCAAACTGGATAAAAACTTGTTCCTAAAGGTGATTCCACCACCTCAACATGAATGTCACCTTCGACTGGGCCAAAACCACCTGGCGCCCTCGCCACATGCGCCGGAACACTCTAAGTCACCAAAGTCAATGAAAACTCATATACGTGCGCCGCTCGACGTCCTGATTACGGCTATGACATTTATTCTTGGCGCCGACGCTAATGTAGGACACCATGATCATCTGCGCTCTGCTGAGCCTGGCCAGAAGAGGATCACCCCTTGTCGTTGGTTCAGACTTAGCAGAACGTGAATGGCGGTGGTGTCAGAAATGACTACGCGAAAAAAGGGTGTGGCGCCCAATTGGCGTCTAGTGGCGCCAAATGGGTCAGCGTTAAAAATAGAAGTTGATTACGGACATTAACATCATGAACACTGTCTGGATCAAATATTCTCCTGATGTTGGTACGGTTATTTCAAAAAAATAAACTTTAGTGACCGGAAAATGGAGGAGAGTTACCTGGTCAAAGGTCGGAGATCTACTTCCATGGATGTGTGTTCGAAGCTTTTTCGACTAAAACCAAGCTGCTCTAAAACTACAGCTTGGTTTTTAGTCGCAAAAGGCTGAGTAGCTAAAAAAAAGAGGCAAAAGGGCTGAATCCGGAACATTATCAGGAACGTTGGCAAAATATTCAAGAACTGACAAAAAATACGCTCATCAAAGAATCTAGAACTACAACTGATAAGTATTACAGTCGTCATCCGGTGACTTGATTTGGGCGGCAAGGGACGCGACGCGGCTGCGGTGTGTTGCGAGCGCGGCGATCAGCTGTTTCCAGCCTATTTTAGCCATTTTCTCCCTAGTTTACGCTGTTTTGGCTGCTTTTCTCACGATTATTTTCTATTTTTTTAGGTTAGTTGTTCTATCGTCTATATGAAGTATATTAGGACGAGGAGTGTTTTCTTTTGTTTTGCAATAGAGTGTTTTTGCGATTTTTTTCAGCTATTTGTTCGATTGTCTGCTTAACTGTTTAATTGTACGCAAAAACCAGAAGAATCTCAATCATAATTTAACTTGTGAAGACAAGAAACAACTCGTGAGAAAAGCAGCCAAAACAGCGTAAACTAGGGAGAAAATGACTGAAATAGGCTGGTAACCGCCCGCCGCGCTTGCACCGCCGCTCTTGCAACACACCGCAGCCGCGTCGCGTCCCTTGCCGCAATAATCAAGTCACCGGATGACGACTGTACTTGCGGGGAACCTTGCAATAAGAACCTTTTCTCGTTTCGAACAACAACTTGCCCCTCTGAGAGGCACCCTAGCTAAGTGATTAACATTCAGGATGAAAAAAGCTGATTCATCCCACTTAATTCCTCGGCTGCGCCTCCGTTTGTTAGAGGACTAGGAGGCAGCAGCAGCAGCAGCAAGGCTAACAGTGCCCTCCCCTCCACGGGCTCACAAGTCTAACAGTTGTTGGACCGTATTGATAGATCCGTTCACTGAAAACTGCGGCACACAGCGATTTTCATTGGTCCGAAGCTTCTTCCTAGTAGAGAACTTAATTCTATATGCTTTGCTGAACTGCCTCCTACCACCTATAAGTAAAACATTTTTTTCATTCGTCACCCAGTTTCGACTACCGTGCGTGATTAGAAATCTTATATTCTGAGAAAAGCACTGTTTCGCGGGCAACGGTCGCCAACAAGTGTCTGATCACCATTGTTCTTGTTACATGAACAGCGTATAGGGTTCCCTATCACTTCAGAAGGTTCTAAATGCTTTTTTGCATCTAACATTGCTCCCTCGTCATCATTTACTCACTGGTTCAGTTATGCCTCAGCAAGTCGTGCAGGATGAGAAAAAGATGGGACTCTATAGGGCTACCACGCAAAGTCAGATGCGTTCAATTATGTACAGCGTCGCAGGGAAAGAAATAGTCAAAGTGCTGCTGTAAAGGATTATTCATCTCTCACCTGCGAAATTTTAGTTGATTTTGAACCGAATGGTGTGAAACTACTCTCACGGATGTAGTGACTGATTCTGAGGAACTGCTCGATGACAACATCAAATTATCCTGTAAATAGCTCGGATGAGAAGTCGAGGACCGTAATTTTTCCCTCATCTCGAGAGCGTTGTCGAGCCAAACAGGCGAGACTGTCTCCATACGGGACCTGAATTAAGCCTGCTCACGCAAATATTCTCTTTGTGAACTTCATTTGAACATAATCTATCTGTTCCATCGAACACTGGTGACCGAACTCACGCACAGCACTATGGGATTGAAGGAAGAACCCGCGATTACTCATCTCAGATGGTGGATTAGGGGTTCCATATAGACGACAAGGGGTTGAGTAACTCGACTGTGAAAAAAAAAAGCACAAAAAACATGCCACCTGCCCTAGATAGAACCCCATTTCGATCCCAGTTTGTACGTGCCCAATCAACTCTATCTCCAAAACTACGCCCTCATATGCACGGCTGATTCACCGATAAGATTTCTACGATCGTACAAGTGGCGATTATCATGCTTTTTCGTCCTGCAATCTCATTTTTCACTGGAAGTCGGTCATTAGGGGCGGAGTCTGGAGGCGGAGTCACTGGAAAAAAGGAGGAGCCACTGAACCTATATTGCGCTACAGCGCCCCTCCCATAGAATTTTTTGCCGCGAAACCGGTACAGAGGCTGTCGTCGGCGCACCACTCTAACCTCCTGACGCCATATTTTCAACTTCGATACCTGATCGCGGACCGTGCCTTTAATACGACCTCGAAAAGCGTGACCAGTGTTAGAGAAAGGCCGCCAAAAGGTAAAGTACACGCGAGCGCGCGACTGGAAGTGTTAAACGAAGTTTTTAGTGTAGGCGTATTAGTATGAGGCGAAAATTCACTGTCGAAACGGAAACCATCGTGCTGTCATAGCTGGGGGGCATTTTAGTACCTCAGAGCCACATATTTATTGCACTAAAGACTAGTAACGGTTTCTAAGTAACTATTCAAAGTACTCAAATGGAAATTTCACGTGAAACACGGAATGAAGTCACTAAACGTCGTATCATCTCGGCAACTGGACGAAGTGAGCGTTGTGAGTTTTCTATCGTCTTCTTAAGCGTTTTGAGAACAAAGAACGGTAACAATTTGAATTCAGATGGGGCTTTGAGGAACACTTTCAGACAACTCTCTGAGATAGGCTCAGTTTCTGCAACTTAGTTTGCCTAGAACTCCTACAAGCTATTTGAAAAGCATATCCCACGAAACCCGCGGTCGAGGTTAAAGTCCAGGTTAACACAACATAATCACGACCTCTCGTTGACACTGCTGTCATCAATTTATCCACCCGTCATATGTATCTTTATCACGACCTTGTGAGACCTAGGAGACAAGACCCAAGCTACCAATGAAAGAGTACTCGAAGTAATCCCTTCACCGCATCGTCCCACATCTCTTGAGCCATAGTAATTCACTAGGACCTGCATTATTTCGCTGCTCCAGCAATGAGCTGGGAATTGCAAATAAGCAAAAATCAGAGCAGACCCGCCCACTTCTTATTCCTTGCTAGAAGAATCCTAAAACAAGGATAAACACTCATCAAGAGCTCAAGCCCCTGATCTCCTACCTGTGAGTCAGCGTTCCCATCCACTGCACCAGCAGCCAATTAGAACTCGTGCGTCAAAAAAATTTTTAGTGGAAAACATAAGAGAAATGAAGGATGCTATGTTGACGGAAGTGTTTTCATAACTCTTCCTAGAGTAGATCCCAAATCCTGAGAGCAGATTGAGCTCAGCGTTTCAAGCTTATTCACGAGTATACACCTCATTGAAACGACCTACTTTACCTTCTATGACGAGCCTATTTATCCGATACATTTTGTTGTGTTACCTTTGAGCAGACTTAACCGATCCCACTTTTCAGGACAACATCGTCGCCATGATCCGCCTCACCGTACTTCTTGTACTTTTCTTCTCTCAGGTATCATCTTTCCTCGCGACACATCGGCTATCTGCGCGATATTTTCGCGTACTGCAGAGGCTGCAGCATTCATAATAGTACTGAAAGCCTTCTCCTTATGGAGGAAAGTAGTGGCCAACATTGGCGCTAGTAACCTTGGGAATGGCCACATCCTGCAACCTCTTCGAGTATGTCTAACTTTGTTCACCCTTCTGTCTTTTGTTGACAATCGCGTCTCACTCTGCAAGTCGTATAAGTTCTTTTCAAACACCCTGTAAACGCCTGTCAAGCCTGTACTAAAGTCATTTTAACCAGGGCACATCGTTGTTGGGGATTCCTCAACAGGTGTGGGTGGGGGGGGGAGGTGTATTTGGTCTCTGTGAAAA
>MU914565.1:0-19498 GCA_036418165.1 Cooperia oncophora
TAGTCTCTACAATGCACATCGCTTCTGCGTCTCCGACGGCCCCATAGTCTCTACAATGCACATCGCTTCTGCGTCTCCGACGGCCACATAGTCTCTACAATGCACATCGCTTCTGCGTCTCCGACGGCCACATAGTCTCTACAATGCACATCGCTTCTGCGTCTCCGACGGCCACATAGTCTCTACAATGCACATCGCTTCTGCGTCTCCGACGGCCACATGGTCTCTACAATACACGTCGATTCCGCGTCTCTCACGGCCACATAGTCTCTACTCCCTGCCGCTGCAACGCTAGCGTGACGCTGGTGACGCTGGTGAAGCTAGATCGATATGCATCCTCTCTTCGGCACTGCCGCTGGCGTACGCTGGAAGCGCTACGCTACGCTGCCGCAAAGTATAAACGCAGCCTTACAAGGGAATGGTTTGAACTTCCCATGGAACTTTGAATGGAGACCTAGGTACATCGATAGAGCCTCGAATGCTGATTACGAATATGCAGATTAAAAGTGCTACGGGGACCTCCCAGACGAGATCTGGGTGGTCAAAGTTTGAGTTCTGGCTCGTAAGCGCTGCTGATCGATGCCTCGGCAGTGCCACCGTGGCCTCGTGGTAATGGTCTCGCTTTCAAGTCAAACGCATGCGGGTTTGCATCCGGTTGGCGCGAAAATTTTTGCTTCGCTCCGTATAAGAGCTTCAACTCTAATTTTCGAAATTCTTCCGAATTTACGGCCCAGCAGGGCAAGTAGATCAAGTACATCAAGTATACGACGTACTCGATCTAGTATGGATTTGGTCATATCTGCCCTCTCTGAACATATTACCCATCCGACAATTCAAAGTTTTAGCGAGAAATTCGTTCATGGGAGATTTCGACCCCCTGAACACGAATATCACATCCTTCGACGAAAAAACGCTCGTCTGGCCAAATTGCGATTCTGGGCAAAACTTTGAATTGTCGGATGGGTAATATGTTCAGAGAGGGCAGATATGACCAAATCCATACTAGATCGAGTACGTCGTATACTTGATGTACTTGATCTACTTGCCCTGCTGGGCCGTAAATTCGGAAGAATTTCGAAAATTAGAGTTGAAGCTCTTATACGGAGCGAAGCAAAAATTTTCGCGCCAACCGGATGCAAACCCGCATGCGTTTGACTTGAAAGCGAGACCATTACCACGAGGCCACGGTGGCACTGCCGAGGCATCGATCAGCAGCGCTTACGAGCCAGAACTCAAACTTTGACCACCCAGATCTCGTCTGGGAGGTCCCCGTAGCACTTTTAATCTGCATATTCGTAATCAGCATTCGAGGCTCTATCGATGTACCTAGGTCTCCATTCAAAGTTCCATGGGAAGTTCAAACCATTCCCTTGTTAGAGGCAGACCATTGGGAAAGAGGAAAACGCAATTGTGACTGAGATTTTTATAACGGTTGCCAAATTTAGAGAGAAACTCAGCGTTGGGGATTAGTTGGGGATTTTCGAAATTGGATGCAAACTGTCCTGGTTTGAACGAAGATAACTTTCTGAACACTTAAATGTTTGCAAATCCAAAATAAGTGCCGAGTATAAGAAGATTTCACTGTCCAAAAAACCACTTGAAGTGCTTCTAAAGTTTTCGGGATTCATGAGATAATCGTGTTGGGGATTTTCTGAGGAGTACTCCGAGCTGCGCGAAAAACCGTTTTCTGTGTACCGTTTCAGTGGGCGTATTCGGATATCCAGGAATGCATCTAGAATTCAACACTTCGTGGAATATTTACCACACATTTGTTTCATTTCTGGATGCGCCATGCTTTGGCTCACACGTAGAGGTAGTGGGATAGTGCAATGCCTGCGCAATGCCAACTACTAGTGCTTGTCTACGCGAGCACATGTGTTTATAGGTTCAGGACGGTCCATGGCCAACCCACGCACTTGTTTACACTTGTTAACAGTCTTGTCCATCCGCCACGGAGAACGACAACCGCACGCCGCCAGATCCTGCTCTACCAGTTGCTGAATCCGATAAAGGAGACCAACTGCTGGAAAACGTCTGATACGAACGATATGGTAGTCCTGTCGTTTGTCGAAAGAAAAAAAACAGGTTGGCGACAGCGCCAAGCGCGGTCGCGCCGACACGCCCCATCATCCGCAGCGTCGAGGTATAGGTTGATAAGTTGATATCACTTACGGTAGGTACGCAGATGAGTCATCTACGTACTTACGAAATGATGCCAACTTATTAGTAAAATGGATAAAGTCTTCGCCGTTAATCAATCCCTTTGTGGGATGCGGCACGCATTCTACTTCCATTCAGAATCGTAGTGGCTTATTGAATGCGATGTGGCCTATACAATGACTT
Organism: Cooperia oncophora; assembly: GCA_036418165.1. Taxonomy (NCBI): domain Eukaryota; kingdom Metazoa; phylum Nematoda; class Chromadorea; order Rhabditida; family Trichostrongylidae; genus Cooperia; species Cooperia oncophora. The sequence goes on from MU914565.1 coordinate 2,344, forward strand.
GCGGTGGCCAGCCGATGTACAAGTCAGTGTTTTATCCTCCCAGACGAATCTGGTACCAATTTACCGTCCCCGGAGGGTAGAAGGCTTGGTTGGCCTGGGCGGGAGTCGACCCGGGATTCGAACCCGGGACCGCGCGAGTGGTAAGCGCGCCACTTGTCACTGCACCACCTCCGCCTCAGCTTATTAATATTTCCAATTAATTTTGGATCGGTTCAATTAACAACAGTTTTGCACAATTTTTTTTTACATATCCGGGTTCTCTACAAAGCAAGCAGCGCAAAGGTGTGCTGGGTTCGCTATACAGGACTCAGTACACCTTTGCGCTGCCCTTTACTAACTGCCCCACTCATTAGACCCCCTCCCCTCCCCCTTCTCCCACAGCGGCCAAATACGACCCCCCTGTTGGGGAATTCCCAACAACAATGTGCCCTGCTCCGGAATAGTCAGAGCATTCGTAAGAGACTGTTTTTTTTTCACAGTGCTGGACATGAACCCAATTGTGCCAAAGTTTAAATATCTCTCCAATAGCATAGCCAACGCCAAGTTCGGCTGAAGTACGCAGCCACGCCTACCACGTCTGGATTTCGACGTATATAGTGGCTAATATTTCAATAGTTTACCCCACACATATTTGACTGCCCACTGCACTGCTATATCTGTCTTACTTTACTACGCTACTGTTTCGCCTTTCTGTGTTGCTCTGTGTTCTTTTGGTGATGTGCCTTGTACGCGTTTTTTTGTATTTTTTTGTTTTTGTGTTACGACCGGATTGGATGGTACCAAGAAGTTGAGCGCCCCTACGAGTGCCCCTAACAAATAAGTATTTTCGGCATATTTTTACTTTGGCATGTTCTGTGGAAAACATTTTTCGTTCAAATGGATAACATTTTTACGGAACTATTGTGAAAAGAAGACCGCAACGCAACCAGCAGCAATTCTGAAAAGTGAAGTCTTTGATTTTTCCATTGTTCCATTTTTTCGGCACACTGAGACTCAATTTTTGTTCAAAGAAGCGGCTGACGTAATAATCTTTGACTGTGACTCCTTTGACAAACACGACGAATAGAATTCACAAGATTTGGTGCCAAGTGATGAATGCCGCCGTTCCCAAAGTCAATTGTTTTACAGACAAGGTAACGTGATCTCGTGCGGTTAGTTTTACGAGAACCAGTTCAGAAAAACATGTGGTCACTGCAAAAAAACGTTCACTTCGCTTTTTTCAGATATTGATGCAAACGCTCTATAGAGATTGCTAAGTTTCACTTCACGTCTCTCATGGTCTCTAGATGGCCATTGTTTTACAACAACAATATACACTTATTTCACGAAATACCTCTTTAACTTGTCACAGCGCTTGTTCAAAGCCTTAGCTTGGTGAGGGTGTGTTTCTTCTGCCCTCATACTCCTACCTTCTGCCCTTGAATCTCCCTTTTTCAGTGGATTGAAAACGTTTGGGTTGGTTTCTTTTTTTAAGAATAAGGTGACAGAGTATAAGCGCTTCCTCTATGTCACTTCTATTGATCATTTCTTCCGATTTTGGGGTTTCATGTTTGGCAGAATTCAGCGTGAATTGTCTTGAGCAGCTTCATTCTCAATCATTCGGTGTTTTATTGCGCTATTATTATTATTTATATTTATACCAGTCGGCTCGTCGGCTGACGTCGGCGTGCCTCCTTCTGTCATGCGGCTCGGCCTTGACGGGCGGGCGCGGCTCCGCCGTGCATACCCCCTTCACATATTTGAATACTCATTCAAGTGCTTCACATATTTGAGTAAATTAATGTTTGGCTTTTCTTCTATCTGTACTCATGGTCAGAGCTCCTTGACCAGTAACATCGTCCCTGCTATTTTAAGCACTATTACCGTGTATGGAATGCCGATAACGAGCGTTTTTGATAGCAATGAATTTCCGGACAGACAGAGAGACATAGCGAATTATATAAAGTAGATTAGAATACAATATTTATTATTAATGTCGATCTCCAAGCTTCACCATCAAATGCTGGACACTTTCAGAGAAACTCTCACACAATCCTTTTTTCGTCCATGGTTCTCCTCTAAAGTTTAGAAGTAAGATGAAATAGGTGGATCTAATGAATTTGTTAAGCATGTGGGATTCTAAGTGGTTCAAGTCTAGAGTGGCTCTTACTCGTGTGGATTTGTGTTGCTGCATCTGTTTGAATTTTTTTTTGTTTTTCATTTTCCTCCGAAATACATTTTGACTGTTTCATATTGTAACTCATCCAGTTCACTAACACTGTAGCTCACCTACGCGTGCACGATAAATAAATAAATAAAAAATAAATAAATAAATAAAATAACAACTTTATCGCAAGATGGTCACAACAAAGAATGGAGCTTTCTCGTTCGCGTTTGTGGTCTGATGCCGGAAAAAATTCCACAATTGAGAAGGGATCGGCATTCTTCTATGGTCGTTCAGGCGAGTCTTGCAAGGGGCGGGGTACCTTCCTGTTCTCTTACGTATTTCTCTTCATATGCTCTACATGAGTCAGAGAGACGGTGCGATGTTCGCATGTCTTCACAAATATACAATACCGACGAGATTGTTAGCGACATCGTGTTTTCCGAAGTTCGGATAACGTGAAGAGGCCGTGAGTATGGGGAGAGTGGGAAGGAGTTGGACACTAAGCTGGAGTTTTCCACGGTGAGATTTACCTCATGGGCCATTCTGTCCTTACTAAAAGGCGCCGTGAGAGTGCCGTAAAATGATCTATGTGGAATCCAGCTTCTGAGATTATTTTGGAACAATTTTTGCTTCAATACATAAGCTCTAGCCATGACAAATCGTAGCAGCGGCATTTCCAGTGATCTTTTTCTGGAACACACCGAGGGGTCATCATTATCGAGTGGAACTGTGTTATGCTAACGTTGTATTGAGGATGTGTTTCTTATAGAACAACAGCAAAGAACCTTTGCGAGAAACATAGGGAAACTGGATTCACACAATGCGAACACAATGTCCTCTAAAGAAGATCGTAGAGGGCATGATAGCTACCTGACGCTCCTCAAAAATATGTGTATGGGAGGTCGTAAACAACACTTGTGCTCAGAAATGGTACTTCATTCAGCATATTATTGTGTCAGAGGCGCTCACCCAACGTATATGAAGCAGGCGCAGCTCGAAAAGAAAAGAAGGAAAAACTTTGAACGCGGAAGGACCATTGTTGCCAAAACTTGAAGCAACCATGAAAGTAGTGGGCCTTCTGAGGAGGAACTCAGAGTCTGGTCTCTCAAGAAGAGTGACCCTCACGGTGTTTTTTTCAAAGAAAAATTCACTAGTGAGACATTGGGTGGGCCGATAAGTAATGGCGCTTCTTTGATTGAAGTTTTTGTGCCGACAGATGATAGTTTCGCCCGTGCGGTGTACATCGCTTGGAAGAATGCATCGTGTACCATGAGATGTTGCGTTTGTTCTCTCATTATGGCTTAAGAGAGTCAAGATGACAGAACCGGACACTCCGACTTTCCCTTTATGCATTTAATTAGGGCCGGGCCCTAAAAGAGAATCTGATGTGAAAAATGTTTCGCCAAGAAAATCATTAGGACAACCTAAAATTGGTATGGAGGATTCCGAGACTCCATGTCAAAAAAGGCATGCATTGCACCATAAGCGCTACTAATTTTGATGGAGCGCCACTGAATGGCCTTGGTGGCAAGGACCTACCTTACTGAATTATAACGAACAATGTTTCCAAAACGCCAGCACGCTGATGTTTTCTCCACTTGATGGAAGAGTTTCAAAAGGGTGTTGCATGGCCTGCGCGTAGTTTCTCATCGAGCTCAAAGTGTTGTCCGGTGCAATGCATGTTTGCGGAAGCAGAATACCCGCCATTAGATTCAATTTGATTTAATTTGCTTACTATTACAACTAATAATGCAATCGTTAATACGGAAAGAGTGGAGACAGAAAACGGAAAGAGTGGAGACAGAAAATTCAAAAAAATAGATATGCAAAAAAAGAAAATAGATAACAAGGTACAGAAAAGTTGGGCAGGGAGGTGGTGTGGAGAGGGGAGGGCCAGACAAATTGGAGAGGAAAGGGCAATGCGCCGCCAACATTGCAAGCCACTGCGTGGATGGCCCCGGATACCAACTTAGTGGGTTCCGCCAAACCTCTCCATATACCCAAGCAAAATAGGGAAAGTGAGGGGGGAGGGAGGTGGAGGATATAAACTCAGTAATAGGCGGTCGCGTACTGGAGATAAGAAGAAGTGAAGAAAAAAACAGAAAAGTTCACGACAATATGGCTGAATTCAGAGGCAAAATAACTAGAAAAAAGAAATTGCGGCTCGAACAGAGGAGGAGAGGGGAAAATAATTTAATAGACAGAAACAAAACTTCAAAAATTCAAAGTGGATAAGAGGAAGATAGTCTGAAGGACATAGGCTTGACTTGTGTCAAAGTGCTGCTGAGAAATACAAAAGAGTATAGAGTTGAGATTAACTTATTCCCCAAAATGTTGGTGCTTGATATAGCTAGCCAGATGAACCTGAAATGTGCAAGAACGTCTCCATTTGAAAAGTTCACAATGGAGGCTACTTCCAGAGGGCGCTACTCTGACAGGGAATGAACCTTTGTAGGCGCGAGTCTCCGGCCGGCCAGGTCGCAAGCGATAGGAATGCCCTCTGGATAACCCAATAGATGACTGCATCTCGAATGTGTTTGCTGAGATCGATCTCGTTTGTGATAAGCTTATAAACTCAGAATCTATTAGCTCACGTCGAAAATCCAAAGATTCAACAGCAAATTTTCGAATTCGCTGGCTATGAGGTAAGGATGTTAAACCTTCGCGCATATAGCAGCGATGAGTGAAACTTTTTTGTACTCGTTCAATCACATCAATTAGTGTTTGTTTGTACGGGGACCAGATAGGCGAACAATACTCTAGGATTGGCCTGACATAAAGATTGAATAAGCGGAAAAGCAAACAGGGTCACGCGTTTTGAAGGCCCTCAGGATGAAGTTAGCTCTCGAACTTGCTCTTGGCCAGATCGCGTATGAAGCTACTAAAATCCATCATACGCGATCTGGTAGGGTACCACTGTAAACAACACCAAGATCAGGTATTTGATTAACTCGAACCAGTCGTTTTCCGCCTATAGTAAATGGAAAATCTGGATGATTCTACCTATGCCCATAATCGCAGTTTTTTGAATAGAAATGTCTAAGTCCCACTGCTTGGACCAGCGCTCTACACAGTCTAGAGCATCTTGCAGCTTGTGACAGTCGTTGATAGTAAGAAGTTCCAAGTCATCAGATTGTTTAAAACGGGTTGGAGCTGTACCAGAGGGCTTCATTTCTTGACCCTACGCTACCTCACGTTCTAGCAACACCGGATTTATGGAAAGTACCTCTATGAGACGCAAAGGTGGTGGTATCGATGGTTCTTGTTTTGTCGATTAGGCCCATCAATTTCATGAGCTCTAAATTTGTGGTAGTTCAACCGTTGCAAAGCATGCAGACTACCTTTTAGGAAAACTTACTGGCTGACAAAAGCTACTGACAAAACGCTTTGCATTCCACATGAAACTTAAGGTAGGAAAAAAACCAACTCGGGTTTGTGGCTTGCGTCAGCGTTGTTGCTGCATAATGAAAACACAGTAAGTCTCGTACATATTATGGACAGCGGCTACAGGATTGGGTTTCTTTCCACTCTTGCGGTCAAGGAATGGATGAATACAGTACATTTATGCGGAATTTTCAACTGTTGCTCTCGAATGTCCTCAATGAAGCGCTGTAGTGTAGCTTAGAGAGTAACTGTTGAATTTCGAGTCACGCCAGGACCATCCATGGCTTTCAGGCTGAGGTTGAAACATTGGTACATTAATGAGAAGCTAAACTGTCTATAACCTAGTTTGCACAGTGAAAAAAGCATCAGGAAAGAGCTCGGAATTCTTACCGGCAGGGTATTGAATGGCGGGGTATCAAGCGCTCGTTTATTATACAACGTACCACGTACTAACAAGTCCATGTCTCTAACTGCTAAAAGGCGAGTGACATGGAGTTGTGAGACAACTTTATCATAAAGTGAAATGATTTTTGTTTTTCAACCCTTTAACAGTGTGTATTCGTTCAGAAGCCACCCCTCCTGGAATTGCCTAGCTTTCATCGCAAGCCGTGGTTGTTACTGGAACTCATGCATACTCTTTGTAAAAATGTTTTCAGTAATGTCTCCGCTTCGGCCGCGTACTCACGAAGTCCTCTCCTGCATTCAGTTCGGCTTCGGCTCAATGTTCATGTTTGCTGGTTACCTTTCTACGTCGTTCATTTCGGAGTCCATTCTGAACTCGATATATCAGGACAACCCTAAATCTATCAGTCAGTACGCAGGATATTACGGGTGAGAATCATATGGATTCACTCTTTTATTTTGTCAATAACTATCGGATAGGGATGGCATTATACTAGAGCAGTTACCTGATCACTAAATTCTAGGCGTAAGAAGGGTAAACACTAAGCTCCCCCTTCCGGAGAGTCCCTTCTCCCTCGGTGAATTATTCACAACCCTGACCGTCAGCTTCGCAGACGCTGTCCTTTGATCAGGGAAGTAGAGGCAAACGACGAAAAGAAAAACATAAAATTGCAATGCAAAGAGACTGCTCAGCCCTGTTCTAGCACATTTACTCCCTTGGCTCTTGGCAGTTACAGCAAATACACCATCAAATGCTTACAAACTTGAACTTCTCTCGAATGCCCGGTTCAACTCGCAAACCCATCGGTCGTGACCCGAATTTCTAGTACCAGGCTATTTAAATTGCAAACTTCAATTTGAGCATATATTCGACGGTTCCAGAGGAGCTATTCAATTCGGAGCATTAGCGATTTCGAGTATTGTGACACCATCCGTAGTCCACTGGCTGAGTTCTAAGGTGAGTCTAGGCCATTCAGTTTGCACATGTAATGAAGTTCGGATTTCGATATTTTAAACTTCTTCAAGTGGTCGCTGGTGCTGAGCAGCTTGATGTTCGCTCTTTACTATGTAGGATTTGCAAAAGTCGTCTGGTGGTATTTCTACCTCTCACAAGTATTTGTCGGTTTCGGGTATGCACGTGAGTGAATACTTTTCGTTAATGGTTTCATCTTTTGAAATCGCCTGATATGAAAACTGATGAGAGAATGCGCTCAAACCATCAGAGGCGGAGAACAATTCCCTATTGTTGTCTTGGGCTACTGGAGTATGTGTGATTTCATTCAATATTTCTTTTGAAAAGAGGCGGAAGTGCGAATTTTTGCATGCACATGTATAGCATATATAGTCTTCATTTTTGTTAGTGACCATGTGCTACCAATCGATAAATTGTTGAAGGCTCCTTGTCGACCAGAATCGTTAATTTTCGAGCAATGGCACTTCTTCTTTCTCCAACAATATCATTTTCACAAAACCGCGGTGTGTAGTTGTGATTGCAGGCGTGTTTCACAGTCTAGTTGTTGCTTCACAGTGTAGTTTTCACAAAACATACTGTGGAATGTAAATGCCATAATCGCTTTGAACTTCTCAGGGAGCAAAGAAGAGACTACTTGATGGTGTTCTCGCTTACTGTATCAAATGCAAGCTTAAAAGTGCTATGGGGCTAACACAATAGCATGTAAAAATATGCAACATAGTCCTCAATGTGACGGGAAATTATTAGCGCTTTTTTCTGCTGCACTTTTTCATGCATTCGAAATGACATAGCAACTCCAGTAAATGCCTCTCTTCTGTAGCTTCTTTCGTAATTTTAAAGATATATCATACTTAATTACTGGCCGATGTGCGAGCATGTATCGGCTGTGAAGCAGGCGCGCGATCTTAGTGTGCACAGTAGAACTGCACTTTTGCTTGCCCAAGCGAATTTCCGTTTCGAACAAAACACAGTCTCCTAGTACTAAATCGAGAATGACGACGAAATGAATAAGATGATTATGCAGGTTCGCCGCGTGGAGGGTGAAATGCGCGCAGTTGATGAACTTGAACATATTGAGGGGAGGAAGGAAAAGAAAAAGAGGGTGAGTATGCGTAACACCTCTGTTCATTTTCCTATAACCACAGCAAAAATCGAAGAAAATAAAAATAACACAAGACACTTCCACAGAATGTACTGTGCTGTCTACGACTAAATCAGATTAGCTGGAGTAAAGAAAATGGCTTATATATTGCAATCCAAAACTACAGAATCCAAGAATCTCGTAACGGAGGGGAGTCGCCTAGAAACGAGACAAAGCACCACAATAATCTATTTCGCAATAATGTGGCCTATATGCTATTTTCTCACGCTTCCTTCTTGTGAAATTAGATTGGCTCGTGCATTTGTTTGGTCACTCTTTACAATGGTTCAATACTACGATAACATGATCAGAAGAACTATTTGAGAGAAAGAGAAGTAGTCAAAAAGGGAAGTCGTTACGAATTTTCCATGACGCTGCATTGCTTGGAGTGCTTTCATAAAATTACTGCTGCAATCTACTGCTGCAGTTTTTATACGGTAATCGTGAAGCATGTACTCGTAGAAAAGCGTTTTCGCGAGCACCAATTGTTTTCAGCCACATCATATTAAGTTGTGGTAAAACAAGTCAGATCAAATGGTCACTGACAAAAAACAAGTCATTCAAATGGTACACACTTGGCGATATATCTTTTGAAAAATGCTGTAGTTTTTTCCCAGGTATTTTGTTTTGCAGTGTATAATAATTGCGAAGGGGCCTACCTTTCGGAGCACTCTATGTGGAGTACAATTGAATCGAACACTGCCATAGAAATAGCCATCGGACATCAGTGGTAAACTATGAGTTTTTTCTTTTATGAAAGGCATATAAAAAGGTTCTATTATTCCGATTAATTCCATCACCATTACTACTATAGGTTTCTTGTAAGATTGAAGACCGTTCTGCTTAACGCACTGAGCCGACAGCTTTTTCTCTTAAAATATTGTTGTGATTTCCTGTTTCTTCCGGAATAGCTTGATGAACATGAAGCCAGATACAGTAGCAGAAAAAAGTATGAGAGAGAGATTTGAAATCCGATTTCAAATCCCCATAAATTGCTTGTTTTCTTTATTAAACTTTATTAGTTGGAGAAGCTACGAATGTAATGTATTAACATAATAAATCGCAGTCGCAAAGGGCGCCTTTTACCGAGTGTAGGGTCTGAACGTTGATACTCGGGTACGTTTCTTTCCTGGTTGACCTAGCTCTCCGTCCACTGTCTTATTAAGCGGCAGACCCATGATAGAATGAACACACGTCTTTTCCCAAGAGGAAAGACGATGCGTGAAACACCCCGAAAAGTGTTTTAGCAACAGTGAAAACCCTACTATTTAAGCTTTCTCGATGCAATGGAGTTCCGCGCCGTTTTGTCGACCACCGCGATGCTGGGATGTTCTTCGGTGTACGGAGCCACATGGTCGCCAGTCATGGGAAATGCCCCAGGTCCTCTAAGCACAAGGAATCATGCTCTTCTTGACGTTCTTCTCCACTGGGTTGGGTGTTTCAATTTACTTTTTTTATCATGTCATGGCTCCGTAGTCGAATGTTTTCCCCAGAGCTTTAGAAATCCAGTACAAACGTAATAGCGGCGAGCACTGCGCACCTCTTCAACAGTCTGTCCTGACAAAGGCAGAGGGAGGCAGAACGAAACATCTTCTTTTGCATTCCTATTTAGCCCATCAACCTTTTTTTCTTTATTCCAATTAACCAACCTAATTTTCGAAACAAATTTCATAGGTGCTTGATCTGAGTGAACGAAGTTTTCATGTCCAATTCGAAAAAGTCCTGTGAAACTTTGGAAGCGCTTAATTTCGGTTTGCTTCAGGCTTTTTTTTGCTGGTGTATCTGGCCATCGCTGGCGTATTTGGTGAAAATCTTGTTGTGTTCTTTCTCGCTTCCTTCATTTTTTGTTTGATCATTCATGAAAATAATGAACACGAAGACATTCGTCCCCTGTGCGCCCGCTTAGTTGACGATGATGTAGTTCAGCTTCCTTCTATTTATAATTAATGTTGACACTATATGTGGGTGATGCATGCGTTCAATTACAGTTTTTTCTTCGGATGCGTCGTGATACTAGTGGTTTTCCTTATCGTCGGAGGCGGAGTCCCACAAGATGACGGAGGAGTCAGCTTTTTGCATTTTTCAGGTAGGCCTCACATGTTTTCAAATTTGAGAGATAAAGATTTCACTTCCTTGTTTGAAGTAATTACAATTTTTCAGAAAGTCAGATCCATATTCTGTATGGATCTTATTTCGCGATTTCTCTGCTGTCTATTTTGATTTTTGTTTTTCTTCCAACTAAACAGTACAACAGCATAGCTTCTATGACAAAGACTAAAGCATGGACTTTTCTTGGACAACTCAGTACGTTTACTCACCATGTTTCATATTTATGGAAACTTCGAAAACAGTATTCAGCGGATAAAACGATCGAATATAATAGCTGTGAAAGGAAAAAAATCCTCAGCTATCCTGTACTCGCAGCCATCTGGCTGATAAGATGTACGGTTGCTTCTTCATCAAATCTATTATTGGATCTGTGAGGTGTTTGACGTCGGAGAAACGTGTCCGATTCGTGGATAGAGTGTTTGAACATATTCGCGTTGTAGTCAGAGCAAAAAACTATGCGAGATGTTAATTCTCGAAGCAAATTGAAGTAGCACACAGTTGTGCATTCAGAAATGTTCTTATCGCTGAGGGAGAATTAGCGGAAATCAGTTCGTTTTCATAAAGGTCGTTCTCGTCATAGGCAGGTCAATTTTCAGACACAGTCAATGGCAGTCAGTGTGTTCCCACTGTTTACTCGATGCTTGGTGTTATCAGAAAGTTGTAGTCTTCAAAGCGTAGGTGGTGTAAGTGCCAGCCGTCGACCTTCGCTCCATCGCTTTCCAGCAGCAGACGCAGGACGCGCAGAAGAGCAGGGTCTCAACGAAATAGTGTCGAACTGTCAAGGACCCCTCCCACGTCGATTATGAAATTTTTGCAGAAAGGTGAAATTCTGATTGTTCAATTGCCGTAGTGCTCACGAAGAGTTGTTTTGTACTGCGTAGGAATGCTCCCGTTGCCCAGAGCTTCGATAAGTGCACTTGTCTCATCGGAGTCGAAGGCTTTCCCTAAGTCAGTGAACGGGAGACAATACAGCATCTTGTACTCTCGTGTTAATGATAATGAATCCTCCCCGAATCCTGCTCGCTCGCATGGCTGTCCTTCGTCTAGTGTTCTGCCAATCCTGTTCAGGATGACTCGTGTGAAGAGTTTGTAGACTACAGACAGCAGGCGAATTGAGCGATGATTGCCAATGATGTGCAGGCCTCATTGCAGCAACACAGTCCTCCTGTTTTTCCAAGAAGTAGGTTCCTTACATTGCCCAAGTAGCACGTGAAGAGTCGAGCCAGAGTTTTGACGAGAACTGGCGGAAGATTCTTCAGATGTTCGGGTCTGATCCTGTCGGGACCGGGTGCCGTACGATTCTTCACCGACAAGATGGCGTGTCGGACTTCGTAATGGAGAACTAGAGCTTGAGGTGAGCTTCCTTCCTGAGTGGATGTTATCAAGGCGAATACCCTTTGGAACCGCGCTCGCTCTCATGGTTGTCCTTCACTTGGCCTTCTGTCGATCGCATGAATAGTGTGACAACAGGCAGATTAGGCAATACCCGCCTAGCAGAATTCTCGCACAGCAGCACAGTCCTTCTCGCACAGCAGCACAGGCTCGCGTGAATAGCGTGTAGATTACAGACAATAGACAGAGTAGACACTGTTGGATTCCCTCAAGGTGGGCACCTATCATTTCGACGATAGCGCTTAACAGTCGAACCAGGGTTTTGATCAGAACTGGTGGACTAAAACACTCTTCAGATTTTCGGGGGACTGACACTGTCGGAAACGGGTGTCGCACGAATTTTCACGACTATGTAATGCGTCGAATTCTAGGACGAAGCCTCGTCAGGCGTTGTGAGCGCTCTTCCCGCACGCTGCTCTAACTTTTGCTGCTGCTCTTCTCTGCTTGAGCTTCGCAAGCTCAGACCTTAGCTAGCAGTTGCCTGCGCTTCGTGCGGCTTCACATTGGGGAAGCCGAAGAAATTCCAGAGATGAACGCTTCTTCTCAAAACTCTCTGACTTCTTGGCGCAATCGGGGAGATGTTCAACAAGTCTCGCATTGAGGAGAGGAATCATGCATGTAGGAGACGGTGGGATCCTTCAGCCTTCAGAACTTCGGCGACGTCGGTCAGGCACAACCGTCAGCTGAAGATGGTTGGCCTCTGCCGTTATTGAAGTGTCCGCTAGCACTCCCATGTCTACCGAAGAGAGCGGGTTTCCTAGTAAGTAGGGTTTCTAGCGTGTTACCGTGGATTGTGTGGGTATTCACGATTCTCTAGCGGTCTTTTGCCTTGCTCATTTCAACCCATTCCGTGAGTTCCGATGTGTAGTTCTCCAGCTGCTCTGGAATTCTGCAGTTGAAGTTGCCGACGCTGATCTTGAACAAAATATGCCTCCTGGAACTTCTCCAATTCATACTAAAATGCTTTGAGCTCATCTTTGTCGTGGCTTGTGTTGGCGCATAGGAGGATTGTAAACGCCACAATAGGTCGCATCTTTCCAATTCCAAACGTCTGGTTTCGGTGGTCACATTTCTGAACAAATCTACGTTCAACGCGAGGTGCGCGTCTACGAATGAACTGCTTACGCCACTGTTGCCGCTTCTTTTATCGAGTAATGCTTCTTCTCAGTTATCTCTCCTCGGTCAGCCCATTCACGTGCATCATGAGAGATGTGAGCTTTGGAAAAGCGTTCGTGTCTGGCCATGTTAATTTTCCGTTGGCTCTAAGTTTCTTGCCACTCCCGAGCGGTCGGAACCGACTCTCCCCTGTCCGTGGTTTGCGCAGGTCAAGGAGAGGGACAGGCCCATAACTATTTGAATATTATTGCGACGGCGTTGGGGGACATTCTTTGCAATATACGTGATAACCACGCGTAGTTTGCTGGGCTTCAATGTGGTACCTTCCGCATTGACCAAGAATCGTACAACCGCACCGTCACGTTGCACTTTGAGACTGCAGGATGGATTCGTGGGAGTGGAGCAAGTTGTTAGAAACCTGCTTATTTCTTTATTGTACTCCTTTGAGTCTACACTACATTCTATCAAAAGCCTCTCGTCTCCCTTTTCCCCATCCCCCCATCTCTTTCGATAAAATCGTTGGTGATTTCCTCACCGTAGTTACACACGGGAACCCACCAAGTCGACCTATACTTTTGCTATGAGGTACGCACTGTGTAATCGTCTCTAGGACGTTGACTAGAATCTGCATCCTGATACCGTGGAACAATTCTCTGAATAGAAGAATCTCATGAAGTTCCTTTTGGACCCGGGACGGATTGAATCGTTACGCTTACGAAACTTGTGTTACGTACTGTGTTATAAACGGGTGGTTCTCGCCACGCGGATGAGTGATCGAACACCGAATAGTGTCGATAATTTTATCTCAAACTTGGGTAATTAAACAATAGGTAATAACGTAATAACAACATACAATAATGTAAAAATAAATAAAACTACGCTCAGCGCAACAGGCGCATCATAGGTCCAACTACGGTCTACGTCGTCTCCTTACCCTTTTATAGAGTTCGCATGATGATTAAGCTGCTGATGGTAACGCAGCACGCTGACTACGATCGTAAAGACAAAACATTGAGCCTTCTGGCAACATCTTACAACAACATCAATGCTACGGTGTCTGCGGATGGCATTATGTGCTATTAGCTTACAAAAACAATACTTTCTATCATCCCCAGACAAAATAATGATCGCTATAGCGATGCTCCCGCAAGCAAACCTTAATTAAGAAGTTCCTGTAGCTCTCTTTCCACCTCTTGTAACCTTCTCTCGCGGCGCTGTAACCCCAATCTTGCCGTGGAGAGTCGCTGAACCGTTGTACGGTCGTCTCTCGAAGAGCACAGAGAACAGAGTTCTGGCCAGTCTCACGGCAATGGTAACATTTTGTAGAGCGTTTTTGCAAAACTGGTCACCACTACAGTATTTCAGGCAACGGATGCATAGCCTTCTCTCAGCCACGAGGTCTCTTCTTTGCTGAACTGATCTTACGACATGACACGAGTCAGTATAATGCGCTCCCATCGCTTCGCAAAATGCGCAGCGCATGTGGCGTTCTTCCTCGAGCTGAACTTCTCCGCGGTCGAGTCTCGTCGGAGGGCATGTTTGCTGCGCTTCCAAGCTCTCTATGGCCTGCTGGAATTCTATTTCTGCCTGGCGCAATCGTATTTCTTCTTCAATTTCATTTCGCCTCGCATTTCCCTGGCTTCAGGTTCTGGTGGTCCCTCGCCCTCTTGCTCTTCTCTTCTCATGGATCTCTTCCATGAACTTAGCATTTTCGCGTATGAGTTCTTGTTCTTGCGCTTCCCTGGGAACGCTCTCCTCCTCAACTTGTGCTTCCTGCTCAGGGATGGGTGGAGGTTGAGCCATCTCTATATTGTTCTTTTCTTGCAGCATGAGTGCTTCTATCGAAGACTGAAGACGCTGGAGGCTCTCAGTGACGATATATTGAAAAGTTCTCACGCTTTTTCTGTGTTCTTCTCGGAGTGAAATGCGCAGTTCACGCGTAAATCGGTGCCCATCAAGGATTTGAAGCTGGTCTGCGATGGCTGCTTCTAAGATGTCTGGCTCTATGAGGAGAGGGTCATCCTCATCACTGAGTTGTTCTTTTGGCATCCAGGTTTTCCAGATTGCTTGCGGTTCTTCTCCTGTAGCAACGAGGAGAGGCGGCACACTGAAAAGTGTGCGCATTTGGCATCGAACCAAGAGAAATTCGAGGCGCATTCTGTCGCACAGCACTTCAGTCAGCTCAAGTTCATGGAAACGCTCGGTCCAGTCGGTAGAGTGAGCTAACGCCGCTCATGGGAAGGTGCGTTCAACTTGTGTCTAACTTCGACCGTAAAAAGTACTACTTTTATTTGCGATTCAACGACAAAACGATTATACCAGAATTCACAATGAACGTAAGTTAACGAAACTAAAGGCACTTCAATAAAAGGCAAGAAACGGCATATTTCGATAAAAGGGTACAACACGAAAATAATATAAATGTACACAAGTAAGAGAAATAGACTATGACGGTCTTAGGAGATCACTACGTCGAACTACCATTGAAATGAGCAGGGCCTCGCCCTGGGTAGAGGACCGAGCCGGCTTTCCGGTCCATTCTCCAGTCGACTCCTCGCTTGCCTCCTCCGCCGCTTCATCACGCCTCCTGAAAACATTCAGATGAGTCACGGCTTCGTCACCCTTACTCGCCGCCGCCATGAGGCGCTACACTAGTTGATGTTCGTAAGTTTCGAATGCGCTGGTCCAAGCTTGACATTCTTCTGGTGCATTCGTGAAACTCTCGACAGCACGCAACTATTTTGTCGTAGACTTGCTCCGGTTTGGGAAGCGATGGTACAGCGCGGCACAAATCCCGAATTTTGAGTCTTTCTTCTTCCGGGGCGCTTCCGCAATCATCTATTTCTTGTTGCAGCGCCGCGCAAGTTTCTCGGAGACGTCTGTTTTCCATGTAACAGCGATCCATCATCTAAAAAATTACGTCGTGCTAATTTATTATTATCCTTATTTTCTTCTAGTTAACCGGCGCTAGCGCACTTAAAGTTTGCTAATGATTCTGCTGACTATTTATAAGGTGCATATAATTATTGCTTAGAGTATCTTCGATTTCAATCGAGTTCAGTGCTTTGATTACTGATGACTAATGTCCTGCCATAATTAACACGCTTAATAAAGAAAAAGGAAAAGAAGCAAAAAGAATAGAGTATTTGAGAATAGCAGTCCAAAAACTTAAGTTGGCGGTAAATCACTAGAAAGGAAGTTTCCAGCGCCGCGCCGACGAAAAATTATAAACTTTGAGCGTGCCGACTACTTTCCCTGTCCAGCTGCTCAGGTTCAGATCTGCCGATGCACCATAAGCAGGTGATTCTTGCCACGCGGATGAATCGAACACCAAATAGTGTCGATAGATTTATCTCAAACTTGGGTAATTAAACAATAGGTAATAACGTTAATAATGAACATACAATAATGTAAAACAAATAAAACTATGTGCAGCGCAATAGGCGCATTATAGGTCCAACTACGGTCTACGTCGTCTCCTTACCCTTTTATAGGGTTCGCATGATGATTAAGCTGCTGATGGTAGCGCAGCACGCTGACTACGATCGTAAAGACAAAACATTGAGCCTTCTGGCAACATCTTACAACAACATCAATGCTACGGTGTCTGCGGATGACATTATGTGCTATTAGCTTACAAAAACAATATTTTTCTACCATCTCAAGGCAAAAAAATGATCGCTACAGCGATAGGGTCGTATGTTACGCTGATAGCAGATACGGAACTTCTGCGTGAAAAAAAATCGTTTTTGCATTCCGCGAGAGGGCCTTATGACACTACCCGGCAATCATGATTTCACTTCGGATAAAACTTTCACTTCGATTATGGGTGAATAGCGGTCACCAGTGGTCCGCAAATTTAGCCGACTAATAACGGGGCTGAATTTGCTCTATATCGATGCTCCCAGGAAATGGACGGTATCTGGCTCACGTACTTGTATCGTCCGAAACATCACTGCTTTGATCTCAATTTCCCTGACTTCATTTCACTTTCTCCCCTCACCTGTAGCCTGTTAATTAACGCGACATGACGGTCCTTGCCAACGCTTAGTTTATGATGAGATCGCGTTCGATATTTATAAGATGAAATACGTCCACAAGGTTAATAATAAGAAAGTCGAGCATCGTGCCTCGCTAAACCGCGAGTTCGGTCAGCCAATATACGGCCAGGAAGGCTCCGGACTAATCGCGCTCAAATTTCTGAGTGTCCTGTTACCCTTGCGCAGAGGGTGAGCTCCTTTAATACTCTCGTCTTCCCTTTCGACTCATCTTTGGATTCATGGGTCGAAATCCGATAAACTTCCCAGGGTTTCCTTTCTCTTCTTTTATGAGCATTGGGTCTTGGCAATCTATTGCGGTCGATACAGTGACACGGCCCTGTCATGTCAAGGAATCTTCGGTCCATAAAGATGCCCTGATGTGTATTCGCCTATACAGTTTTGACAGGTGATCCAGTGGACCACACCGGCAACCGCACAGTCTTCCGGTCTGA
>MU914566.1:0-13328 GCA_036418165.1 Cooperia oncophora
GACACTACACTACGAGGGAAGAAGCTTCGGAGTGTGTGAGCCAGTCTCAAGCTAGTAACTTCTCTTCACATGACTGTTATTTTAGTTTTGCAGGATGAGGATTGAAGGACCCACAAGGTACAGCGCCCTGCAGCAGATCCTCATTAACGGGTCCGGTGCGAATGTCGCGTACGTGCGTTCCCCTACAGCGCTTCTTATACTGCCTCTTCCGCAGTGCTTATACTGCTGTAGGGGATATATAGTAATTCCCGGCAACAGTATAAGCATTGCATTTTTTAAGCTCTAAAAAATGGCTACACCGAAGAGTTGGCCGGGGAGTTTCTGACTATCTTGGCTAGAAACAAACCATCACTCGGGCTTATTATGAAGTAAAACAACTGAATTCTGACATCGTTTGTTGGTGGCAGTTTCGTTGATATATAGACTTGCCCTTAATATCCCAGAGATGGACAGTCCGTGGTTGCGTACTCCATTTAGACGTGGCGGCAGCTGCGCGTCTGGAGGTGTATTGAAAGCCGGAAAGCTATACGAAGGTGAAACGTGGTCAAATTAAATAGCAAAGTTTGACTAGCTAGTTGACTCGAAATACTGCAACATTGCCACGTTATAGACTTGGGTCCTGGTGCTAATCCGGCCCACGTGACGTCACTTGGGTCGTCACCTTTGTCCTGCTGCCGCAACATGGACGTCATGACTCACTCCCCCCCCCCCTACGCATGGTAATTTTTTGCCTAGGAGTGCTTCAAATTTGTCGGCAACTCGTGGCTTTCAGCCTTAAGGTTGGCTCTGGAAGCGGGAGGTGATAAAAAGGACTGAAACGGACTTGCTTATTTTTCTCCGCCTTCAAACCCCACTCGATCAAGTCGCATAACATCGGAAAAGATATCAATCTTTATCTATCAACAACAACGCATAAACAAAGAAGAAAATCTCTGAGAGAATTTGAGTAATCAAATAAATTAGAATACAAATAAATACAAATAATTATGTGTAAATAATAAATAAAATCGTTGTCTCTGCTGTCGAAAATGGCATTCGTTTGAAAAATTTAAGTGAAACACTGTGAACACCTCCAGGGGGAAATGAGAAGAAGGGTTGATTGAGCAGTGAAGTGAATTATCCAAGTAAGGTGTAAATGGCGCGTAGATGTACGGTGGAGGCGGTCGATTCAAAATTGAGGTACTTTATGGTTAAATATCATATTGATACACGCACAGCATTGAGGAGCTGATGAAAGAACTATCGAGTCGATTCGAATAATTATGATGACGTCACGGGGCGATAATTAAGTGTTATCATTTATATCACATGGTAAATGGCAGTGAAATCACGGGGTGAAAGTTATCATGGTCCGTAATGGAGAGCTACTCTTCAGGGGCCATAGAATAGGTTCCGCTGAGAGGCTAACCGTCCCTCCGTAGGTAGTGGGACCAGTAGGCAATGTTGAAGAGAGAGAAGAGTGACGGGAAAAGTATAGCCGACCATGTATCGATCCGCTTTGCCAATCGTTCTTTTCGATGACGCCTGGAAAATGAAAATTTAATTTTTGAAACACCTCGTACCCATAATAAGTGGGCGGAGGTTTTGGAGGCGGAGTCAAGTAGGGCAGTTTTTGAAATTCCATTTAACTATGGGTATGTTTGAAGTGGAATCGAGTGTAAATAGAATTCATAGTGTATAATGTGTGAAAAATATGTTCCTCAAGGGAAGGGGTGTGGCCATCTGAGGGCGGGGCTTCCCAAAGAGTCCACTGTGTGCAGGGGTAGTGAAAATGGCGCTTTGCGCAGGAATGCAAAAATCGATCAGCCAAAGGTTGCATCATCTATTTCTGACCATGACGTGAAGACGCATTTTGCTCAGTTTACTCTGAAAACCTCGCGATGTGTGGAGACACCAGAGGAATTCGGTAGTGGGTGATCTTGGCCTTCGTCCAGGAAGATTGGTAATTTTGTTGCTTGAAAGTGCACAGTGAGCGGTACACAACCTTAACAATTGAGCCTAACCATTGCCCCCCCCCCTCCAATTGGTTGCTTCACAGTCGCGGCATCGCGTGAACTAGCCACAAGATTTTCCTAGTTAGCTGACTAGACGGCTACAGGCACGAAAAGAGCTAGTCGTCTCGAGAGGCGCAGACGCAGAGAGAGTCGACGCGCCGCAAGGCTGCTTCGTTGAGTGGAATGGGTTCTGATGCGGAGCTGCTCACGTCACCCCTATTGCAACGTCTATTTTGCCGCATTCACCGCTATTATGAAGAAACGCTCCACCCATGCTGCTCACGTCCACTTGACGCCACTCCTTTGTCTGGGCTCTCGCCCACACGCTCAGTATCTCTTTTCTTCGCACAACACTTGGAATCGATGCGGTCTCAACAGTGTTTCGGGCACTTTTCTTCGTTCTCCTTCAATGTTAGTTATTTAGCACCTGTCATTTCTGACTCCTACCATTCACAGTTCCATAATCCAGAAAGTGGCTTTGACAGGTGGATGCAGTCAGAGTATCATCATAGGGTTGGGACTGACTAGAGCGCAGAGGAGTGGTTCTAGGAGGCAGAGACGCAGGTGTTTACACTACAACTGTACTCCAGCTCTTTCCGTTTATTCTGTTCGAGTCCTTCGGAAAGTTTACAATATTGTTTTTTCTACCTTGTTTCAAGAAAACGGAGGTGGTGCAGTGGTGCTCACCAAGTACACGACTCGAGGTCAAAGCTTCGGATGAAATCCTAACTGATTCTATGAGATCTTCTCTATCCCTTAGGGCCATCTGGCAGGGAGTTGTCTGGGAAGATTAAACGTGACTTTCGCATAGGCCGCGCAAGTCGTGCAGATCCCTTCAAGGCTAGAATCAGAGTCGAATGCATGGCGCGCTCCAGATGGGGTTGATTTACACCAACAATCTGACCCATATTGTCTACTTCTCGCTGCCATTTCAACGGAATTTTCCTTCATTTTTCATAAGCTGCAGTCCACAGTAGCTCCTAATGATGAACTTACGGGAATTTATGAAATCGGTTTATTAACGAACCGTGAATTGAAAGAGGGTGACGCATGTTCTGGTGTATGTGAATGCACGTCGTCAACGTCGGTTTGATATGACTGTTGAGGATCGCAGGAACACCTAAATATGATCACATCACTCTGGTACCTCTATAAAGCCCTAGCCCTCCGGATAAAATAAAGATCCCTCGCTCACCTTGCTCCAAGCGATCGCATCGCGCTGGCTATATTGCCATTGAGGCCGAATCCCGGTGGAATATAGCCGTAATCGTTGTCGCGAAGCGAAATCAACGCCGATTCTTCTTCATTGGCCGGATTCCTCCTGAAAGAATCGGCTTTTTCTCTGCAGTCATATGCGCCTTATCGCAGATCTGCTCTCATCGACACGTCATACTATGTGAGATGAAAACGAGCCAGACAGCTTCTTGTGCAGCGAGAGATTTCGTGTTCCCTTGAGAATTTCATGCGCGGACCCCCCATTCTGACGTCGCCCACACAAAACTCTGCGCTCATGAAAGTACATCATCTACAGCTGTACTCTGAGAAATTGGAAACGAACCGATGCAAAGTGCTGGTGGCGCTGTGCACCTGAAGACTTGGCGTTGGTGGAGCCACTGGAGTCGTCTTGTTCATGGTCAGCGGCGGAATAGCGAGCGACTTGGAGGGTAATGCTGGTGATGATGGTCGTGGTGTACTAGGCGATTCGTCCTCTCGTGACAAATAACCGACCCAGGCGAGTTCAAGGAGCGAACAGAACACGAACGTCATGCATGAGAGCATCCATACGTCGATGGCCTGAAAAAAAGCATTCGAAAGCGGGCCGAAGATGATGAATGAAAATGCAATTGAATGTTGAAATAAATGGTCGAGGGAGATTCGGATGTCAGGCAAACTCTTACAGCCCTCCCCCTTACCACCCTTTCGACCCATAGATGACTGCCAGCTAGGAAATGTCGTGATTGAGGCATCCCTGTCAACAGAGTTGTATCTCGAATTGCTGTGGAGGGGTGCCGTATTTGGCTTGCTGGGAGGGGGATCCGCATCTGCGTCCAAGAGCGTTTAACTCTCGGCAAAAATAGCCATTTTACCGTTTCAACTGGAATATTTATATGGTTGAAGGTGGCACCATAAAGCTGCGTTCATACTTTGCTGCGTCCACTTGCGTCTACCAGCGTCCACCAGCGGCCACTAGCGTTCCGAGCGTCCAGCAGCGTCAGCGACAAGGAAAGAATATTGATATAGCATCTGCCAGCGTCTGCCAACGTCTACCATGCCCACTAGCGTTTACCAGCGACCGGGAGCAAAGAGCGCGGGAAGTAGGAAGGTAGCAAACAGCTAATTTAGGCGTCGTGAAATTGCGGCGTGTGCAACCGTACCGTGCAGCTTGCGCTACACCGTGCAACGAGATTGCATAATTCTGTGCTTTACTCTTTGCTGGCGGACGCTGGTGGAAGCTAGCAGACGCTAGATCGATATCTATACTTCATTAGTCGCTCGCGCTGATAGCACACAAGTAGCCATTGAGCTAAGAGGGCAAGAGTGGCCTTGGTAGGTAAAATGGGAACAGTCCACGGAAAGCGGAAGATGTGGGTTCCATCCTGCCCTGGTTCGACTTTTGCCCACAACTC
Organism: Cooperia oncophora; assembly: GCA_036418165.1. Taxonomy (NCBI): domain Eukaryota; kingdom Metazoa; phylum Nematoda; class Chromadorea; order Rhabditida; family Trichostrongylidae; genus Cooperia; species Cooperia oncophora. The sequence continues at coordinate 4,622 of MU914566.1, forward strand.
AGCATTCTTGTGATAACATACCCCTTCTACTATTTTTGAGCAAGTACAAATTATCGTGCCCCATGCCTTCAAACGCGTAGATGATTCTTAGCTAGTGACTGGCACGAATAAAGGCCAGTTGGCACGATAAACACCTCAAGACGACTGGATTGATACGCCTGGCAGGACGGAATTCCGCGACCCTGAAGCAGGCGCTGCATAATGCCTTTTCCAAGAAAGGTGCCCTTATAAAGGCCTATCAAGCCACAACATACCGACCCGAACTGCCGTCACGCCCGCCGCCCACGAAATGGCACCGTTCCTGACGCATCGTATTGATTCCATTTGCCCCTAAGGCAAATTATGAAAGCGAGCGGTATTGTGTCAGCGGCTGCGGTGCTGCATGGATATATGAGTACACACATGCAGCCGTATCTTCGATAGTGGTTATTGGCAAGATGCCTACGGGAAACTCGTCCGAAATCGATTTTGAAGTCACTGAGATCGGAGACTTTTTCTTCGCAGGAAATTGACCGTTTCACCTGTCTTTTCGCCATTTCCCCACTATATAGCGCCCTACTAGCATTTTAGGCCGAGCACCGAATCATCGTGCCAACTGCCTTTAAGATACCCTATTGCGGGTCTTATCTCGAATCCGCGCCGAAGGGGTGCCGAGTATGGCTGAGTGGGGTCTGCCACTAAACGTCAAGGTGTGCTCAGAGAAACAACAGCGATTTTTCGCTCTTATTGTAATTATTTATACAGCTGCTGCTAGAGCTAGTGCTCAGCCTCCACTGATCATATCTCATCATTGCGGCCCGTGGGGCGTGTCAGCAGTATAGTGTGCACCTGTTGATAGCCTTCTCAGCTTTTTGTTGACGCGTTCGGCGACAAAAAATGGTGGGCGAAAACGAGAAACGAAGGATCTAATACAGTAATGTCACTTGCCCGCTCCAACAACTGGTGCAGAACGACTTTGGCACCGCGCCAAACGCAGCCGCACTGACACGCCCCAGCGCCGCCTAGCGTCCGCAATGATGAGGACTGTATGTTAGCAGGTAAGGTGATGAAAAGTCCCTAATGAAGCGCACATTGTTCAGTAGAATACACATAAGGAATGCCCTTATGGACTCGCACCTATATCTTGTTTTGTAGTAGAGAAAAGCGAAGGGGACAAATAATGAGGCTAATCTGATCCCTTGACGACTTCGCGACTGCTTAACGAGTGCTTATCCGAGACATGAAGCAACCTGCAAGCGCTCATAAACGCATGTGAGTGTTATTAACCGGGCGCATTGTTTCTGGTGGGAGTCTGTACGACTCCCCCCCCTTTCTTTGGGGCCCCTCACGCCCTCTGTTCCTCCTCATCGAGATGTCGACCTGTGGGGGTGAGGGTATTTAAATACAAGAATAGCACATGTGAAACGGAAAAGCAAGCAAGGGTATATAGTACACATGAAACAAGAAAAAAGTCAGCCACTGTCCAGAGGCCAGAAAGTAATACAAATCCCCTACCTCTCAACAACGAATAAGTACGACTCCCCCCTTTTAACAACGTCCGTGAAGCGAGAAAAGCCAACTATCAAAATGAATTTTTCTCAGCTTAAATACGACCACCTCTCCGGCGACCAAGCGGACCCCCATCCTGGTTGGATTCCAACAACGATATGCCCTCGTTGATCGTTCGGTATCATATAGTGTACAGGGGGGGGGCAAAAAAGTCACTTCGACCGAGTCACATATCAGCAAAGTTTTTGCAGCCCAGAGAGAAGATGTGGATACGAGTACCAGGGCGGAAGATACCCAAGATGTTCCTCGATAAGCAGGAGCTGGCCCTCGCCCATCACCTTCATGTACACCAAAATGAGGTCATCTCCAGTCGCAGCCTGACTGGAGAAGACCTTTGGAATTCATGTCACCTCCAAACAGCTGCGAAACTTCTAGTGTGGAGTCACCCATGGATAGCTACCTGGAGACCAGTACTCTCGATCTGGATGACCCAACATCGAGCAGCTCCGACAACGTCGCCACGGTCCAGGACATCATCTTCACCACAATCGCCAAGGCGCTGGTTGATGGTACGGATAGGAAGTTCTTGGACTGGAAGACCGATATTTTCTTCGCGCCCCTGGATGAAAGGTGAGCGCTGACGGTTACATCAACAACTCGTGGAGGGAATATTCTGCCCATTGCCGTCGCCGTACCGACATTGCAGAAAGCTTCCTACTGCTACAGGAATGGTCCAACACATGATCGAAGGCTGTTGGGAATGACTTTCGCTTCTTGGAATGAGAACTTGAATTAAAAACGGAATATTCAAGTCTGTCACTAACTTAAACCCTTCGATCACCGCGCTCGGCGGAGCTTAAAAGGCGGTGATCTACAATGGCCGAGAAATCAACGACCTTGCTGAATTTAGGCACAGAATCACGGTCGTGTGGCAGAATCTTTCGATGGCGTTCGGCCAGAAGGCTGTGGCGAGTATCGCGATAGTTTGCAAGTTTTGAACATGGTGAAGGAAATATCCAGTCAGAATCCGATAAAGTGTTACTTATAGTGCCTTGCAAGTCAAGAAGCGACATCGTCTTTCTTTATGTGCCCCCGCCGAAGAACACTACTCCAAAACGCTCATGACCCGAAACATTCGCTGGACATGGTAACCATAGGTATAGTCTGGCCCCTGAGTCCCGCTGTCCCAATGATTGTGCATGTTGAAAACGTAGGTCTGTGGAACTGTATCGATATTACTCGCAAAACAGGCGCGGAAGTTTGCAACATGGGTTCCAAGCGTGTGGGCGCGCGAGCAGTGTAACTTAAGTTCTTCCAAAAAGGATAGTGATATGAGCAAACGCCATACCCTAAGCGGAACTCAAGCCTGCACTTCACACTTATCGGGCGACTGCACTATCCTTTCGCTTCCATCGCCGCTCTTAGCGGCTTTTCGGCAAACAGCCTTAGTAATGTTACTGCGGGGCCAAGCTTCTCCTGGCTACAACTTTCGAAGGTCGAGGAGTCCAGCAGGCGCTTGTGCTAAGGTCGTCAATTGCAGTTTGTAGTTCAAGTTGGATGCGAGTTCGTATGCAGGAGGTCAAACCAGGACAAAATTTCAAGGGTATATCGGAAAAAAAAGAAATTCCTACGTTGGAAACGAGGGCATGAAAAACCATATTCTTATTTATGCGTGCGTCACACTAAGCATGGGACAAGTGCTAATGAATCATTAAAATGTCCTTTTTCTTTTTCCGTGATAGAAAAGAACTCATGAGCCTTACCTTGACATAGGAGACACGTGGAAGATTCCGGATGATGTTACCAAACTGAAATGTCATAGCCAACAACGAGTTCACTCCAAGCATCGTCCTCGCCGGTATCGCTTTCGATCCCAGAGCGAACGAAATCCATGCTTAAACAGAAGAAAATGATGAAAAATTTCTTTGGTTAAGTAAAAAATAAGGTTGAAGAGAAATAAGGCAGTAAAGTGAGAAGAACAAATGAGCGGAAATCGGTCAAAATATTTTGAACGGATTAACTCATATTCCTTCCAAGGTTTTTCGGCAGTTTTCCATAAAGATACGTCGTCTTTATGGAACCTCTAGGGGGTCGTATTCAGTCGCTCGGGTATAGGTCCCATTCAGCCTCAGAAAGATTTCTCGATTTTTGTTCTAGTGAACCACCACGGCCAGTTTTTTTGGGTGGGTAGTGCAAATGGCATGGCGGAGGAATGTCCCAATGCCTCTGCTCATGTTCATGTTTCTGATGGGAGCGCCATGTGCCACTGCTCCATTTTCCCGTTGAACCCCTTGGAATGACGATATGGCTTTACTGCCTTTGAAGTGAAGGACCAGAAAACGTCAGAAATGGAAAGATTTCTGGCCTTTTGAGCCTATTGTGTCCCTTTATGAAATTTTCAGAACTTTGTTATGCATGCAAACACGCTTTGCAGTGACTGACGTTCGCCAATCCGTATGGATTACGAATTTTCGTCCACGGCAACGGGAAAAGGTACTTCAAAGGTAGTGGGCACGGAATATGTATGGGACACGTGACAGCACGATCGCAATATGCTGTGGTCGTGACGAGCGACGCAGCGCTGGACGGACGAGTTGCTCTGCCTGGATGTTTAAATTTGAGTGCTAAAGGAAGGGAAAGATTTGATATCTCCCGTTATGGAGTCTTGTCCTACCTAGAATTCGTGTTTCGCTGCTCCAGTCGACAAACAATGCACAACAAGTATATGACGCGCATGGCCGCATGTTCGCCGCGCACAACGACGCGACAATTTACGAATATTTTGTCCGTCGTCTGGTAGATACCCTCGTCATCCGGGCAGTTGATTAGGGCGGTCGTCAACGGGCCGCAGCGCGTGCCAGGAACTATTTGCTTTTTCCAGGCTAATTTAGTCATTTTTTCCAACTTTTCACTGTTTTGGCTACTTTTTCCCAGATTAGCAGCTCCTTATCTTCACAAGGTGGAAAAAATGACTAAATTAGCCTGGAAAAAGCAAATAGTTCCTGGCACGCGCTGCGGCCCGTTGACGACCGCCCTAATCAACTGCCCGGATGCGAGAGATACGCGCTGCGGGAAGCGTCACAATACCCCCGAAGAGCGCTGAAAGCTGGGCGTCTCTCCCGCGAAAGTCGCTCTCCACTGGTCTTTACAAGGCTTAGCATTAGGCCTCAAGCCAGAACTCTCAGTTCTTGAATAGCCGCACCGATCATCAACCGACCACGATCGGGTCGTTGCTGTCCACCCACAGTTTATTTCTTTTCACTCCTCCAGGATCTTTCAGAAGCAAATTTCAAGGTTTTCTTGAACTACCCTTTTTTTGATTCAAAGTTTTTCATGGTTTTTTTTTAATTGTTCTATGGATTCCGAGTACCACCAAAGTAATAGCGAAGAATCTCAGGCACGCTCCATCTTTTTCTAATTGAAGCAGGGGCTAAGGGCTTTATTACGACTAGGACATGTCGTACTTTTGTTTGGCGTGAGGAGGTAGTTTTTGGTTCGACTGCCCTTCTGAGAAAAAAATTAGCTGTTGGCTTTTTTCTGGCTTTGCCCGGTTTCACTGGGATGGTATGCTTCCCGACTCTTCGTCCGCGTGCAGAATGAGAGAATTTTGAGCGCGAGCAGGGGTATTTGCATTTTCGCGGAGTTTTCCCCAACAATAGGAAGTACCCTGATTATGACCGTTTTAGTTGTTTCGTCCCGCTTGAGGTCCTTCTATTCCGTTTTCGTCCATTCTTCCTCTTAATATACATTCGGTCAGTGATGATAACAACCGGGACACAGAAGTGTAGTTACACTTTGCGCCATCTGGCACGCGCAACAGAGTCTTGGTGGTACGGTTCGACCAAGCGATCGTGAGGATGAATAGGGCGCTTTTTTCGCCACATTATCTCGAAGAGGGGCAGTGCAGACATAACTTGTCACCAGGGCGCCTCCCGAGTTTTGCAAAATACGGCTTCTCTTCTTCCCTCTGTCGCCTAAAATACGTCCTCCCGTGGTCCCCAACCAACGACGTGCCCTGCTTGGCACACTGGCGCCACCTTATCAACTACCACTAACTTTCTTCCGAAAGATAAGTTGCATCAACTTATCACAAGAGTCCATAGAAGTCTGAATCACTGAAGTTCAGCTTCATGTTTCAAAATGCATCCCAAAATAAGCCCATTGCTTTGAGACCGGGACCCAGCTTCCCGCGTCTAGATGTGAATAATTCGTTGTTGATGACGGGTAGCCCTTCGGCTACTTGAGCTGGCTGCCGCTGCTTTTCTGGAACTCCGCAACCAGCTGGCTTGTGCGAAGCGCATCCAAAGTCAAAAGTCGATGTACAGCACTAACAGTACAGAGAGATTCCTTGGGAGAATTTACGAAGATAGTAGGTAGGACCAGCTAGGATGGGGATGGAGAAGGGGGAGTCCTACCAGAGAAGGAACGTTGTGGGAGCGTCATTTTGCAGAATTTTTCCCCAACGGTGAGATGTGCCCTGCTTAGGCACGTTCCCCTGGATGTTGAGATTTTCTCCGCCTCGTCTCGTCTCGACGGGTACGAACACCTCCCAGTACACGGCTAATGAGCAACAAATGGACTTGTTGGGTGCCCTGAGACGACGCCTTTTCCCCATTAGCTTGACTACGTCAATCTCGCCTCACTGCTGCAATTCGTCTCCCCCGAAACCACCGTAACTGCTCCGTTAAGTAAATAAGTTCTAGAACCGACCGAACTCAGTGAACCGTGCAGTAAATATTCCCAACAGAATTTAGCCGTTTTCTGGTGAAAATTCGATTTGGCAAGGTCCTACGGAAATCCACCATTTGTAGTCAACTGGCTATTACAGGATTTACGGTTGCCTCAAACATCACTGACTTTCATTTACGCGGAAGTTTGAGAAAGTAACAATAATTCAATCGAGGATAATCGAAAAATGACAACAAATAGTATATCGAATTAATAGTAACCGAGAATTCAAGAAGTAATCCTGCCAGAATTCAGGTCCGAGAAACGAGTTTCAAATGCTAAACTTCGAGGTACTAAATTGGGAGAGGGGGCTATTTTATCGGCATTCAAAAATGGAGAAATAAAGTTTTGATTAAATATTGAAGCTGTCGAATTCGAAAAAAAGTCAGAAAATTGGCAAAATTAATGATAATGCGACGAGGTTGGACCAGCGTGCTGTTCTTTCCAAGCTAATCTACCTATTGGAAACACGGAACTTTCCAAGAGCCCTTGAAATAAGCCAGTGCTCGTGGAAACGATCAAAAAATTATTGGAAAGGCTATAAATAAAGGAACTGTTTGGCATCTCTTTTCTGGGATAAGCCACGCATTCGTATCCCACTGGGAATCGTAATGGCACAAAACCTGCCGGCAATAAATAATAAGGTGATGTACTGAACATCGAAACTGCTGATCAAAACCGAAACCTCGTCTGCTGTGCCATGCCTTAGTACTTCATACTGGAAAAAAGGTACTGAACTTTTCCGTCCCTTCTATCAGTAGGATTCTATGTTCTTAATGGCTACCACCCATGCACTTCATCTCCCGGAGACGGGGAGGGCGTGGCCGCGTGCTCCATGTGAACTTGGTAGCGGCTGCGCTCATGATGAGACACTGCCCCAATACCCCCTATACCCTTTCGGTTGACAGTTGTCTCAAGTGGAAATATTCTACAAAAAAGCATCCTACGGTCACGTTCAAATGAAGTACGCAGTCACGCCTTCCCCATGTCCGGAACGGATTGTAGTTCAACGCACAGCGAAATCCGCCCCATCCCTCTGTCTGGAAAACCTGCTGCCTTTTACCTATGCCCCAGAATAGTAACGATAAACCTCCCACAGCTCCTATGACGATTTTAATGACCCACGATATCTAAAAATAGATACTTTTTACCAGCTCAAAGAGCGCACGAAAATTAGCACATTCACCTGACAATTAGGTGACGCGATTTATGGGTAGCAGAGAGGTAATGGAAGCGCGCAACGTTGAGAACAAGCCCTTTTATTTCAGGAGTCGTTAAGATCATCCGTCCTTAACGGTTTTACGGCGCGGTGGAGAAGGCTATAATCAAAGAGAAACCAAGATTGATAGGATATGGAGCTATATTTATAGGTTAGCCATAACGAGTCCACAGGGTTTACCTAGAGCAAAAGGTAAGTTCCTAGAGGAGGGCCTTACTGTGGCAGCGTCGGTGTAGGCACACCTTTATCTTTTCTTATCGTACTAACAAACAGGACTGATGTCCGGCCTTGGCTTTTCGAAAGAGAAACTGCTCCATTGCCTTCCATACCACGCAAACCCTAGGAAGTGGGAAGAATGGATTTCAACGAAATCCAGGCCGAGGAAACAGCCTTCGGCTCGTGAAATTGTGATACTGTATCGCTTCGGCTCAGCCCTGTTGGGGAGAACGTGCGGCCATTGTTGCCCCCTGAACTTATGGCCATATTTTCTTCGAGACTATAAGTACCGGACAATCCGCACCTGCGAAGGAACGAGCCATTTCTCGCCGCGTCGTCGGTCAACCCTCTTTAAGACGTGGCACACATTCCATTCCCATTCAGAATCATCGCACCCTATTAGTTGAGCCATGACCCATGAAATGAGCTGCGGAGGCCAGCCCATGTACAAGATTCGCTCTCTTATCCCTCGCACAACGAACCACGGTACCAGCTCTAACGAGCTCCGGAGGTAGAGGGGCTTGCCAGGTTGCTGAAGTCGGAAACTGATTCACAATCTGATCCCGGACAGCGAGCGTGGAAAATGAGCCTTTCTCCAATCGGTCAATTAATACGAACAAATTACAAGGTCTAGGAATAACGATTATCTCTGAGTACTGAGTGGTACTAGATATATGTCAGGCTCTTACGTTAGGAGGGGGAACGTACTCGGTTGCCGGGAGTGGGGGGTCGTATTCGCCTTTTGCCAGAAATACGCTCTCGGATGTTGACTTTAATCGCTTTTTCCTGTTTCTGTGTTTCGAGTGAGCCATATACGCAGCTTCCAGCGAAAAATTGAAGTTTTTGCGGAAAAAAAAGTGGAGAAGTGGTAGGATGTGGGAGCATTTAGGATAGGATGGGTAAAGAAGGGGGTCGCACCACAGGGGGAGCTCTGAAGGGGTTTCACAGAATTTTTTCTCAACCATAAGGCGCCATATGCACGCTCCATATCCCTCCAGAGAATTTGTTTTCCACTCTGCCATTCTGGACTACTGGTACTGATAGGAGCACTTCCTA
>MU914567.1:0-17626 GCA_036418165.1 Cooperia oncophora
GTGATTCCATGCAATAGAGTCACTGGGCAGAAGTCCGCAGGAAATGAACATGAATATCGCTAGTGTGAGGCAATAAACCGCTTTTTGATGATCATTAGAATGTGGGCATCCTAAAACAGGCGGTTTAGACAGCTATCTAGCCAAAAAGCCAAAGAAGTATCGAGCAATTCAAGAACCGTCCAGGAATTATTGACCAGCTTTTCAAAAAAGTCATTCATGTCATTCGCTAAGAAACAACCTCAGCATTTCCACAGATGACTGAATGACGGGAGCATCAGTGATTAACCAGTAACCCTCTATGTAAAGACTTCGAGCGGCTCAGCCTGGTCATTGATCGTTTGATTTCTGCGATGGAAGTTCGAACATCAAGGATTAGATGGAAGAGGGTGAGAGCAGCTGATCTAACTGATCCCTACATGTGCTGCTCGGCTGGTGGAACACATAGCTGCATTTCTATGAAAACAACTGTATTGCCCTGGGTTAACGAGAAGAATATAATAAACTGTTTAGAATGACCGATATCTTCAGGATAGGCCATGCATTTTACTTCCATTCAGAATCATAGCAGATTTTGAATAGATTTTGGCTTGTGCAATGAACTCCAGGGCCAGTTGATGTACGAGTTCGTGTTTCTGTCTCCCAGAATAAGACTAATACTAATCACAATCGCGGATAAAAAGCCAAGTTGCCCAGGGTGGAAGACATCGCAAGGTTGAAAACCGTGCCGTGCTAACTCTAGTAAATGGCACCACTTCCTCTATGCTGTCTCCGGCCTGGTGCTGCAGGCTACACTACCCCTGCAGGCGAAAGGTTCACCCTTTTTCGCATTGCTCTCACGGATGGATAATGGGGATTTTATCATAGCAACCAGGGCTGGAATTAACCCTCTTCAGTACGCGGTCCGAAGTTTAATGTACTCCTACGCGAAGTGCAAACTCTAGTCCTGCCTGAGCTCAATGTTTTTTTTCCATAACTCAGCATTCTCAAAATAACGCGGACAATATTTGTGAGAAGTGGTTCCCTTTTATAGGGACGTACGACTGCTTGATCGACTGAAGAAGAACTTTGTATAGAACCAGAAGAGGAGGCTGAAGAAAATCCTCGTTGGTTCGGAGTTTGAAACCGGATTGAAAGCTAAGCTCCCGCAGAGGGATTCTAAGAAGCGCACACAGTAGGATTAATCGACAGCTTGGCCAGACTTTATGAAGGCCTCAACCACCGAGGGCAGGCAGACGAGGCTGGGTAGCTGTATTGAAGAATGACGTGATCGTCAGGGCTGTTTGACATTATCTCACTGAACCTGATTTTTTCAATCCCCATAGATTCTATTGATTATTTTATTTTATTTAGGTCGGAAGATGAAAGAAAAGGTGTAAGTTTCGCTCGGTGGGGCATTTTTGCTGATACTCACGATACACCTTGTGCCCAGACTTGTTGATTCTGTAAAAGGCTATGGAATTCTCTGTACACTGATAATGGTCTCACCAAAAAGTGACGAGCTGTTCAACAGAAACTAAACAAAAAGGGCTAACGAAAGTGCAAAATGCCCCTCCCGAGACCAAACAGTGAGTGACAGGTTTGGTCAAACGCAAAATGCCCCTCCAGAGGCGAAAAGAGAATGACAGTTTGGCTAGAAAGGTACTCCTAGGCCTGATTCATGAAATAGGAGTTATACAGTGAACATTTAGTTTCGTCTAGTCGGATTTCAAAGGAACATTGACAGAAGGAAAACCTCGGGCAAGCTGCGAGGGAGCACATCTCCCACAAAAGGGTCGATAGAATGAGCTCGATAAGAAAAACTGCACATCCTCTTTTCTCTCTAGGCCATCGCACAGCAGCAGCTCGCATCGCATAAATGAACCCAATTTCTCGATAAGACATCCATTCCCATCTGAGCCGAAATCTTGTGGATAATTAATAGAAAACGTCCCCTCCCTCTCATCCTCACATATCGATTCGATGTCATCCCAAAAGCTGAGCCTTCACAGGGACCATAACAGAACAAAAACCTTTTCCTATCTACATTCATCTGTCATACATACATCATTCCAGTTCTTATTTGCCCTGGGGGAATTCAAGACGCGATCTTGCGGTCTCGTCGCTTTCTCGGTCGCCCATTAAGAATATTGGATAAGGAGACTTTGGTGGAACATTGCTGGGCAGAGGATAGAAATAGCAGTAATGTTTGAGGTTCTCAAAGCAGCTCATGAAGGCTGTACCCGTAGAAATCCATAGTTACAGTGAAACGGAAAGAAAAATGGGGGAGAGGGCTAATTCAGCAGCGCCCGAGAATCAGAATCACTGCATCGGTGGCCATTCTCTAGGATTGCTAACTATATATTATGTAGCCAAGAACACTTAGAGGTACGGTATTTGGCGAGTAACTCTTATGAAGAGGTACGGTATTTGGCGAGTAATTCTCATGACTTATTGCAGAAATCTGAGACTTGCCAGGTATTTGAATAGACGGAGTTGTTGTGACCATGCAACTACAGCTGTTAGTCAAAGTGACTGAGAAAATTGAGTTTTACGGAATCGGATTTCCTACTCGATTTGACGCTACGGCAACAAATGCACGTGATATTGCTAAGCGTTCATCCACGTGTCAGCAAGAACTCTGCCTCAAATCAAGGGGCCAAGAACTCTGCCTCAATCAAGGGCTAGGAAAAAGTATTGAAACTTGCTGTGGAGTAAGACGAACTAGGAAGGTGTACTCTGCCCTTTCCTGATTCGTTCTGGACATATATGAACGAGTTTCCTTACATCTACAGCGGCACAATTGACAACGTGATTACTCGGGCTTTTGCTATGCAATATGCTAGCGCAGTTGGGTAAAGTAAGACGCCTAACTGAGCTTCGAACTGAGCTACGAGACAGATCCGAGGGTAAGGGATATCCTTAGAAGGGCATGGCAGGAGATCCATAGAGAATGCCGCGCAGGTGACACCGCGACCCCGCTCCGAAACGATATCACGAAGTGTAGCCGCTACCACGCGGTCTTATCACCTATTAATGTCATTCCGAGTCCGCAACACTTGGTGGAAAGACTGAATTGACTTGGCTCCAGCCCATTCCCCCATCATACGCCGTTTCGATTGCAGATATAGTGTCTGTTTATGCTATCTAGGCATCTCTCGGGCACTGCGAGATCAAGAGAGCGCAGACGATAGCAGAGGACTGACCAGTTTTGAGAGAAGGTGTTCGAGTTGTTCCTAGACTGACAGAGTCAACAAATTATCGACAGACTTTCCAGCTCTCATGTCGTGGATCAGTTTTTTCTTTGCGGACTTAGTGGAGAATGTTAGTCAATAAACCAATGAGCGCTATTCTGAGCCGAACCTGGTGTTGACTGGTGATTGTGGGCGCAACGAACTGGGCCTTTCAGCACTTACCGGACCTGGACCAACTCGCTCGTAGCAGAAAGGTAGAACCAATTCGTTGGCTCATAGAAGAATGGTCAGGTGAAGACGATACCAGTGAGAAGTGTTGGAAACGAAGGGAAATGGGTCGGAAATACTTGGAAGTCTCCCACAGGATAAGGGAATTAGGGAGCCGCTACAGCACAAGAGCTGGTGCTACCAAAAATCTCTCTGGTTTGATTCCTTGTCACAGAGGAGTAGGGCACATTCATACCTGGGACCGGGACCTTGCACAAATTTACCCTTGAAAGGATAACTCACCCCTTGCAGTGGTTGCTACGTAGAAATCCCCCTCGTCTATTGTTATGGTTACTCTCTCAGTGCCTTCTTGGAGTGCCGGCTTATGAACACTAATCAGTAAATGTTAACCTAGAAATGTACAAATGCAGGGCTGAATGCGTGGGCGGATTTGTCCCATTGATCGCCATCGATGGAAGTGTTTGAACTGCCTGATCAAACCTCAGCGAATGGAGTGCACAACAGAGAGCGGCAGAAGACCTGCCTGTACTCCAACATGGCCCTGCCATTCGTACAGTTACACAGAAGAGTAAAAGAGCAGTAGGTGTGAGGTGAGAAGCATTAAAGACAGATGTGCATCGCCTAATTGAGACGCTGTCCTAGACATACTAATGGAAACAGATGTAGAGGGCCATGATCAGTCAAGCGTACAGGCAGTGTCTCAATAAACGTGCAAAATAATGATGGCATGACGTAGAAAGCAATGGAAGCCAATATATCCAATAAGAAAGAAAGGCGAGCGCTGAGTCCACAGAGCTTTGAGAACGAGCAACTGGAAAAAGTGGCAGGACATCATAAAAGGCTGTCAGGCAGGATTGGCGTCATGCTGAAGGATGCAATAGAAGAGAACGGAATGATGAGGAAAAAAGAGACGCCTGAAGAGAATGGGAAGACTTCGTTCCCATGTAACGTGATTTGGACTGCCTGGCCATCGCATCAAGCGTCCAACCAGAGAAAAGCTTACAGGGAATAGTAGAATGAGAATTTGGCGCAGTTCAGTTTGGCGTTGGGGGGGGGGCAACATTGGTACTCAGTGGAGCCATTGCAGGCCATATTGTAAAGACTTGTAATTTCTTGTAACTAACGTGGCAAACTTGTACCATTTCTCACCTTCACAAGAGTTTACTGGTCATATCAAAATTAGACCTGTCAGTTAAGATGAAATAGCAAAGGGAGGAGCGAAAGAGCTAAATGCCCCGCCTAAGCCGAACAGCGCAGCTTGTATTATTTTGAAAGCAGTAGATGGTGAAGAGACCTGTTCTTATCCATTTATTATAAATGAAGTTTTCCTTCATTGAAGACCTTGTAAAGTTCCCAAAAATAGAGCTATTAATAGGAAGAAGTGAGTCTAAAGGGAATGTTCTGGGTATAAGCTCGAGAGCGCCAGGGACGGATTGCGCCGTGGTGAAACGAGTGACCATTTTTCGGGATAAACTGGTCATTAGTTGACTTATCAGGGCGGAAGAACAGTGCTAAATGCAAAATTTGCTTAGCTGTCCGGCTCGAATTGGGGGGGGGTATTTTGATTTTCTGCTGGTTCGTTTTTTTCCAGTTTATGTTAGGTAATAGGTGGAAACTGTAAATTCTTGTAAGCGAAATGGTGAAAGTCAATCACTTCAGTGACGGGACTTTACAGGTCTTCACAAGTTGGCCTATCAATGCTTCGTTGAATACCATGTGGTGCCCCCACCAAGCCGAACTGCGTCCAAGATAGTGCGCACGAAGGGTCATTACGATTTTAAATGGAGGTGAAGTGCGTGGCTCATCCCGAGAAGTCTCGCCAACGCCCCTACCACCATCTGATTACATTTTATCTTTTATACTTGCCGTGTTACACAATCTGTAAGATACAGCGTTTTCTAGGCCGTTAGCCGAAATGGGCAAGAAAGGGTTAGGTTAGCGTAGACTCAGGGAGGTTGGGTCAAGCCCGTTATTGCATCCTTCACACACTTGCGTATCGTCTAATAGACCTAAGAAGCTTACCGTTCAGATAAAAGACCAATAATATTTAGTTAAGCGACGTGCGCTTATGGCAATGAGGTCAGCGCTGATCAATCACCCAAACCCATCGAGGCCAGGGTTGAGTCAACAAAAAACACGTACACATATAGCGCTGTAGCCATCCACTTCACGCGCAACTTATAAGTGGCATATTATCGATAAGTAATTGCCCACGTAATTTAACCCATAATATGTCGCTCAAACAGCAAAACAACTGGTTTACTGGTAGGGAGGGGGTTGGGGTTAACGGCAGCAATCTCGCTTTCTAGGTGGAAAAACTGTAACGCCTCGAAGCCTTGACAGATTTCAAGTGACCCTTTGTGAAGGCTGTGGCAGCGATTACGTGGACTATTACAAAAGGGGACAGCTGACTGATACTGTAGCCAGCCGCTTTAGCCCGTGCTTGCACTCTGCCTACGCTGCTGCCGTCTGTTACCGTATGAAAGTCGCTCGATAGTAAAAGCGAGGCGGAGGTGTTCGACTTGGAGGGGGTTCCGCCAATTAACTGTTGAATCATGCTGAATAAGTTGTCCCAATTTGTGAAGAACTATAAACTCTTTCGAGGCTGGTTGGTACGAGTGAGCCATTTCCAATACAAATTCACAGGTACACGAGGAGGTCTGTGAAGGCCTAGCTGAGTACCATTCAGTGCCCCCACCAAGCCGAACTGCTCCGGCGAGGCTTCTTGTCCCATCCCATTGCAGTTGTCCAGCTGTCAAAAACGAAAACCAAGCGTCTATCGGCTCAAAAACCCTTTTCCTATGAGACCACGACTCAAGAAAGGGATAGCAGTTGCACTCGATATTCAGCGATAAACCTCGCAGTACTAGTTTAGTACAGGCTAGATTTTCCCGAGCCAAGTAGAAAGGGCCAGGAGTTGTAGAAAAGAGCGCTACACACGTCGACAGCCTTCCAAAAAGAGAGCCATTTGGCACATATAGAACCACTATGAATATACAAAAAGCCTTTGTACTGTGGGGAGGGGCGGCTGCAAGCGGCACAGTACATCCCATTTTGAGGAAGTCCGCTCGGATTGTTCAAGCGGCAGTCATGATGTCAACGTTAGCGAAAAATGCGAAAAATGGGAGAAATTTCCGTAACACAAGCAATTCATCCGAGAGAGTGAAACCTTGCAACACTCCATAGCCCTGGGCAGCCCAGCGTTGACTAGCGCTACCCAAATCGACGCAAACATGTCAGCCAAAGGACACTTGTACCGCAGAACCACTTCACATCACTAAGCCGCCATTAATGGGTATCCCATTTCAGGCCATTCAGTGGCTTTACTGGGTACTGAGCGGAAATCAATGACATCTTCCAAGGGTTACTGCTAGATAGTAGGCCCGATAGCAAGATTGGGCAAAGACGTCCAAAACTATACAATCACTGTTGTAGCCTATGTATTATGGTACGGTAGCAGGTCTGCCTCAGATTTCGGGTCCAAACGGGCTGCCACACCAGTTGATAGAATGCTATCAGTCGGTGTGAGGTCAGAACACAGAGCACACCGCCCCCCATATGATTTTCACTACCTGGAAGAAACAACCAGAGGTGGATACGCCGCGACTGCACTCATTCCAATTCCTTTGGAACCGCCCCGACTGTTTGCATCAATACCAAGGGTAGCCGTAAAAAGGAGTGAGGGGAGGGCATGGGCGCCTGCGGCTCTTCTAGGTGGATTGGACCTGATGACTCACTCTGCAAACGTAAGCATGACAGCAATAGATGATCGCAAGAAAGAGAGACTAATGACTTTTTCTT
This sequence comes from Cooperia oncophora, assembly GCA_036418165.1. NCBI lineage: Eukaryota > Metazoa > Nematoda > Chromadorea > Rhabditida > Trichostrongylidae > Cooperia > Cooperia oncophora. Next base: position 7,200 of record MU914567.1, read on the forward strand.
TGAACACTAGCACAAGATAACCATTCGATTGAATTCGACTCTAGCCGATAGAGCAGTTTGGTAGAACGCCATATTATTCTCACCAAAGGAATTCGATCTAGGTCGGGCTTGAATGCATAGCTTATACCAGAAATCGTACATTTTGAGTATCTTGTTGTCTTGTTCATTCTCTTATCTTTGTTAATCGTTATTCCGAAAATTGCAGCACTTTTTAAACACTATTGGCCTGTCCTTCTCTGGTCGTTCTCCTTCGGATTTATTCCCTCCTGTTTCCATTGATATCAGTTGAGTGCTAGGTAGACGGGGCATGCTCCCGGGAGGTGGAGTTCCTTAACTAGGTGTTTATACGTGGAAACGTTCTCATATCTTTGACACTCTATTTTTCCTGTTTCACTGCTCTGCAGTACGAAACAAGAAAATAAAATATGAATAGAAAGAAGGAAAGCTATCAGGCAAAGCAAAGGTGGTTTGATGAGAATGTCGCGACTGCATGATCTTCGTGCTCTGAATCCCCAATGTGATTGGATGCTAAGTCTCCCCCAGGCTTCTGACAGCTCTCCAGCAATTAACGGTGAACGAAAAGAAGCTTCAGACTCTTCTACAAATTGAATTTCTCTCCAGGCATAGACGATCTGCACTTCCTCTGCTGCAATTACCAGACGGCTGTGAGAACGAAAAAAACCAAAACGCGGTTCTCACAATCCGCCAACACGGCGCCGATATAGCGCTATTGTTTTACGCGGCGATTGAAAAGCACACCGCCGCTCGCGGCTCACACCACCCACTATTCAAGCGGATACTGTATACGGGTATTGGTAATGGAAAAACGAATGCAACGATTAAGTGCTGGACGATGACCTTGTGAGAATATGTATGTCTGGGTGTTCGTATGGGCGAGGCACATATGGGGACATAGGCGATGAAAAAGTGCAATAAATTCAATGAACACTCGACATATTCGAGACATTTACGACAGCTGGCACAAATTGCGCGCTCGTTACTGGCACGTCACATAGGTTGCGAGAAGTTGTTAGGGAGGTACGGGTTTCCCACATGGGAGAGGTCCGTAATTATCACTACGTTCTGCGTCGAGAACCAAAGAAATCCAGTTCTTGCAAAATTTGTGTCTTATTCCATACCGAAAAGATTTTCAGGCAACGCCGAGACTCCGTAAGGGCAGACAGACAAACAAGTAGTGCAAGATAGGAGAGTCCTCATGGGAATACGCAGCCGTCTCCGTGTCCCTGCTCGCAAAAACATACAAGGAAACGCCCCTTAATGCTCTTTGACATGGACTCTACTTACCATTGCGGAAAAATGAGCGCATATCAAGCGAAAATGACAGGAAAAATGGTCAAACGAGGTGAAAAATTTTATCTCATCCAAGATATCTACGTCCAGACGAGAACCAGAACTGAATATTACCTTTTCTCGCCCCACACCAGTTTACTTAGCTAGCAAGAAGGGTCGTTTCTCGGATCTTGTGATGACATTATTGGTGAGTAGCGATAGAACTTCCACTTTGCCGTAGAATTCCCAATGTTGGGAGCTCTTCCGAACTCAGAAATGGAGGGGGAATGAAATGGAGGGTATCGACGACTGATAATGCATGTTTTGGTGTTTGTGTTGTTGTTTTATCCAATACACATATTTTATGACTTTAAGTAAGCATGGCAGAAAGTGTGGAGCTGGTCTCATAGAAAAGCATGTACTGCGCAAGTACGGAAGCTGGTTCCGCGCTATTCGATGGCAGTGAAAGAACCATTCATCATATCATCTTTCATTGAACAGTTCAATAAAAGAGAAGCTTTTGAAGTAATTTAAGTAATTTTGAAGAGACTTCTCATTCTGAGACCACCAAGGAGCTAAGAACGGAACACGGCACATACAGTCCTCATCATTGCGGACCGGTGGGGCGTGTCAGCCAGTATGAGTGTGCACACTGTTGAAGCCGTTCTCAGCCTTTTTGTTGAAACGTATGCGACAAAAAGTGGTAGAAAACGAGTAATACGGAGGATATAATACAGTCATATCATTTGCTCGCTTTAAATACTGGTGGAGAGCGGGTTTGGCACCGCGCCAAACGCAGCCGCACTGAACCGCCCCGACAGTACGTAATGATGAGGACTGTAAATTACTCGCGGTTGAACAAAGTCTCACATTCGGCAGAGAAGAGGAATGCAGAGAATGAACTTACAACAACTAAGAGGAGACCTGAAGGAGAGGGCATATGGTTTTAATTGACCACGTCTAGCATCTCGACCAACAATGGCATAATGCGGTCCAAAGGAACTGTGGATGCTCTAGTGTCTCGAAAGGGATCCGTATCCTAAATGGATCGATCAGCGTCCCCCCCCCATCTTTTCAATTTCACTCACTTACACAATTCAGGCAGAAGAAAAAAAATCCCAAATTCTTCAGGCTGTTTAGAGTTGAGAACCGAAATGTAGGTCGAGTAAGGGTGCGAGCCTCAGATAGGTTTCATTAAGAAAACTCACATGGGACTCTTGAACCGCTCAATCCCAGAAGCGCCCAGAGAATTTCAGTATCGCGAAAAAATCATGTAAGGGGAAAGATACCAAAGTTCAGGAAAGCGCTCTTCAAGTTGTGAGCAAGTTGTGGAACTTTTCACCCTCGCAGGAAAGCACGTCATTTCAAACAACTGGTTACGTTTCTCTTCTATGCCAAATAATTTTCCAGGGAGTAGGAGTGAATGTAGATCCCTATCAAGCATTTCTAAAGCTCCTTATAGTCCAGAAATTGCAGTGTATTGAACTTCTTCTTGTCCCAACCAGGCCGCCCAACCTCTGCCGTTGACCACAGTCTGGAGAACATGGCAAATAGTTATAAACGTTGGCGAAGGACCGCAGCGCATTCCAAGAAGCTCAACATTCTTCCAGAGGTAAAATGGGAAATTTCAGCTGATAACACATGGGGAAATAAAAAGAATCCTCCTTCTCACGCACTTGGCTCGCAAATGTGGCAAATGCATAAAGGTTTCCCCGTAGCGCTTCAGAAATGCAGGATAACTATAAACATCAATGGGTTCAAGTAAAAAAATATATTCATATGTTTAATATAAATATGAATATTCAGTATAGAAGTGGATCGGTTTCAATAGAGCTATTCACAAGAAGGAGTGACATCAAAGGCTCGAAAGCCCATAAATGAAGAACTGATGAGTTCGCATAGAAGAAGAGAACGAATAAGCGGAGGAGGATTTCGAGGAAAACAAGCATCTCGAAGGTCTGGACGTCACGCCCTTAGCGGATGCCCTTGATGTCGACAGCACATGTCCGACGTGGTGGTCCTTTAATGGAGACAAAGCTCCTCCCACTACCACCAACCATCGCCATCTCCTCTTCCATGACCACCCGAGAAGTCGGCCAGCCAGCCGTCGGCCACGCCCACATCTATATTCACACCGGCTGCTGAATCATTCGTACGTTCCTAAATGGTTGTTTTGAGGGGAAAGGAATTATTCGGCAGGTGTCTTGGGTGAGGTAATGGAATGAGTCGGGGGGTGGAGGGAGAAGGAAGCCTGGAAGGCTGAGAAAACGCTGTTCCAACTGGCGAATGTAAATTTCTATGTGGGTGTTTCACCTAATAGCTAGAAGTACTGCACACGTAAATGGCCCCAGTTCCCTGGAAAGATGCTCCTTGGAACTGGCGGCGTTGAGCCTACCGTGATGAATAGCCTCTATAAATAATAGGGACACATGAACTCTCATAAAAGATATCCCTTCCCACGTTGAACACACTTACTCATTACTCAAGCGCTGGGATGGAGCGCTCGTTGTGAGAAACCCAAGGAAACTCGTAACAAAAGTTCGCTCTATAACCCCTAAAATTCCTTTGTAAAGGCAATATGACCATCATTCTCCGAATTTCTCAATATTATGGAGGATAAGAGCCATGACACTGAGCAAAGGGGCAGCACATTTTTTTCGTCCAACCCGCGGCATAATCGACATGTTCCGGATATTTTGCGACCCAAGAATGCTACTTTGATTGCGGGTTCAAAGATTAGCTAAGACCAAGGCTCAAAAAGCGCTATGTCTGCGATTTTTCCCCGTGCTCTCTGAACGCAAAACATTACTAGCAAAAATATCAAAATTAAAAATATAACCGAAATAGCGCGACATGCCAAAATATTCAAAAAAAGTTTGAGAGCTGAATGAAAAGCCCTGATGGTACTGGGTTCTCTGCATAGCACCATCGGAGACGTAGGATATCCCCAGGCTGGAGATGCCGTAATTTCTTTCATAGCTTTAAGCACGTTACTCCATTATGTTGACCCATTTACAGCCTTTTTCTGCCTCCCTGCCCTACTTTTCAAAATTGAGGTCAAAGACTGTGAAAGAAGTTTCCCTCTTAGCTCGAACTTGTGTAAAACTTTGTTCCTGGGACTAGTTTGACCCATTGTACAAGATCATAAGATTAGTTGGTGGGAAAATGCCCACCATTAGCTCTGGTTGGTAAGGGAAGACCCGCAGGCAGACCAAGAAGTTCCAGACTTCCGGGTCATCTCCCCTCCAGCCTGCTACATCACTATTCCCAGGGAAGGGACACAGTAATTAAAAAAAGCTCTCCGAATAAAACTTAGAGTAGAGATATCCCTGCACGGAATCAATGCAGCACAGCGACATGTGATCAAAACGAGGATTTGTGGGTAAACATAATTAGGCACGAGAATGCGAGCCTCAAACCAGAGGGCAGAGGAGTCAACATCAAATAGTGGCTGCGATAAAAGGATGGATCAGCTGATGCACAACAAAAACACATCCAAACTGACCGGGAACGCGCCGCCCACATTTCCGCGTTGGCTTCGTTCTGACAAGAAGTTCAGAAGGAATTGGTTGAAATGAGAAGAATTTAAAGGCGAGGCCACGATAAATTGCTACTCGATTCACAATGGCAAGATCGGTAACGATATTTAGGACAATTGTATGCCTTTCTCTGGCAAAAAGCAAGATACCAGTTCCTCAAATGGAATTGTGTGCCATGTTGAAATGAAGTACTCGGTTCATGTATGTACTGCAGCTTCTTAATTTCAATTCTATTTCATTAATGAAGAGATTAATGTATCGGCCATGTGGAAGCTGTAAATATTCTGAGTCGATACCCTCTGTCATGTAGGGTCATTAGAAGGCTATCTGGGCGGTCCCTGGTGATAACTGAACCCACACCTCCTGCTCAGGCAAGGGAGTTCCGTTCGTGTTAAATGTTCGATCCCATAAGCATAGTCAGTTTATCGTGCATCACTACTTAAAGGCCTCAGGGACGAGAATTTGATGCTCGCTCAGAAATAGTAGAAGGGTGCTATATAGTGGGAAAATTACGGAAAAAGTTATGTCAAATGGGCTAAGAGACTGCGAAGAAAACCGTCGTCGTGCGCGACATTTGACGAGCAGTTTTGGACGAGTTTCCCACTGGCATTGTTCCCTTCATAATAATTGTATTTCATAAATGGAGCGATAAGAGCACCAGCGTCGGTGTAACAGTGCGGCCAATTGTGGGCTGGCGGATGCGATAGGTCGACATGTTGCAGCCAGGATGCAGCATCGTAATGTGTCGGTCGACCCCCCCCTACCTAAACGAGGGTTTCCGTACGACTTCCCCCCCCCCCCTTCGCCAACACCTACCTACAAATTCCCCACATTTTTCTATTCTTCATGGAGATGTTAAATCATCGAGAGTGACGGGGGAGGGAGGCTATATAGCCAATATGAAACGGAAAATTTTTTGGGTTATCCTCCAGTTCCTACCACCTTTTCCGGAATTGTCCTACAATATTTTACTACAACTAACTACTTTTACAGAGAAATTTTTCCAACGAACAGGGGAAGGGGGGAGGGAACGAGGAGAGAGGAGTATCTAGTACCAATGAGAACCCATGAAACAGGAAAAATCACACGAAATCAACAACCGCGAAAATTTTTTCCCAACGCGGCAAATTTCTATCAAAGCCACATACGACCCCCCCCCCCTCTCCCAACGACCAAATACGACCCCCCTCCCCAGCGGAAAAGTACGACCCCCCTATGTGTTTCACACAACGATGCTGTATCCTGGTTGCAGCTTGATAGGTTGCGCTACATTCTATAACCTTCGTGAGAGGCGCCTTGCAAAGCCTGCTCAAGGGCACCAAATTCTGTCCTGCTAGGCGTATTTATCCTACTTGCGGATTTACGGTACCGCTACTTCAGGGCAAGCAAATCAAATACCGGAAAGGTTGGGCCCCGGGTGATTGAATAGAATGTTCACCACAGTAGTAACTGTTGGAGAGGCCGGAGCTCTTGTATGATCCAAGGAATTTGGCCCAGATAAGGGGTTTATGAGGTTCGAATATTCGTAGTTACATAATTGCAGGCTACTTGCTGACTCATTACTTCAAAATTTAATAAAAGAATTGCCTAACATCAACGACGAGTTAGCGCTGATTTTTTTCAGAAAGACTTGTCCCATCATAAGTGATCCATTGCATTGATTGGTCGAAAGCATAGCGCATCTACCACTCTTGATTAGCGCTTAGGATCATCCCCTCTTTTGCCATTTTGCCTTTTATTGAAGTGAATCGTGCCAGCAGTTGACAAATCCTACTGTAATGCGATAAGCAGCTCATACTTGTTTTTTTGTGCTACAATTTCGGGTTGAACCAGGTTGACATTCCAGGTTAATTCCGTCACCTAGCAACTCTGAAACATGTAATGTAATAGGCACCTTTGCGTGAGCTGCACCTACCGTTACCATGAAAAACGACTTCAGCATGACATTTGGGGGGGGGATCTCTCGGCAACCAGACACCCTTAAGAACGCGGTTTGGTATTGCTTTGAAAAACTCGCAAAGCTAGGGAACCCCACATGTTTTTCTTTGAGCAGATATAAATAATGCAAAGCTATTGTCAGAATCCCAGGAATTCTCCTTCCGTGTGAAGCTGTTTCTGCCTGCACTACTTATCTTGGAGATGGAGAAGGTGTGGCTGCGTTCTTCATTTGAACGCGACCTGGGATGCGTTTCGAGTGGGATATTTTCGTTTAAAACAACTGTCACCTTGTCTTGAGCTGGACAAATACATAATTACCACTGTGATGTGACACGGCAAAAGCACCGCCGCCACCACGTTCAAGTGGAGTAGCGATCAACCTCCCCGCCCCCTCCCATCTCCAGGATATGAAGTGCAAGCGTTGAGCAACACCTGCCCGAATAAGGCAGGAACGATCTCGTCCAATGGCGGGATTTCAGTATCATTCAGCAGTGAAAGTAACGATGAGTAAGAATGAACGATAAAAAATCATCAGATTGGGTGCAATTTGGTACGAGGCGAGGAGGCATTTTGCAGAGTGTTACTTCCTAGCTAAATGTGTGTAAGTCTCACCCTGGTGAAACCTGTCAATTCTTGTGAGCTCACGAAATAGCTCAGGAAATGAATTTCACCATGATTTTCGAGAGCTGACAGGCCGACAGGTACTCTTTACAAGTGTTGACAGATGGTCTCTACGAATTTGGCAGGGATCATTTTGTGGCTTCACAAGGCTTCACAGTCCTACATGTGATGACTCTACACCTCGAGAGAAGCAAAATTTTCTTAATGGCCCCTCCTTTCCGTTGCCAAACTGTGTATTAAAGTATAAAGCAGCTTTGCGAAAATCGCCGCATTTGATGGAGAGAAAGCAATCCTGCCGCAGGAGCAAATCATATATGTGTGCAACCAAACACTGGGATTTCAGTGTTGATTCAGCTTGATGAATCATCAGAGGCAAATGGAAGAGTGAAAGAGAGCACTAAAAAGCCGTCACTCTTTGTTCCCGCTACCATAATGAATCTGTGATGGCGGCTTTCGTAGCTACGGCAAGGGCAGAAAAGATGTTTCCTACTGACTGCATCAGTCGAAGTTACTTCATGGCTATCGCACGCGTGCTAGGCCTACATGAAAGACGCCTCGTCGAGTCGAACAGTTCTGGTGTTATTTGAGACTAGTCGTGAACACTACACTAAGGTTTGAACGGAGACGTGTGGCGGCATTCCTTCTATATCGGAGTCAGAGACGCAGCATATTTCTGCTACTTATCTAGGTCACACACAGAAAAGAAGAGAACTTAGTCGATCGGGAAGGAAGGAGATGCAGGGAGTAGTATGAGAGTTGACGCGCCAAAACACTGCTACATTTTGAAAATAGGTTGGGTCCTGCGGCGAACGCAACGTACGCCACCCTTCTTGCGGCGTCTATTTTGCCGCAAGAGCCCGTACTCCTCGCCCCGTGAATATGTAGTCGCCTCAATCCCGCAGTGTAATGACTACTACTAAATATGTCCTCCGTTACCATCGAGCGCAAGATGGGTTACGCTATTCGCCTCAGCTTGAAGCAGCTGGGCTTCTTTTTCGGCTGAGTCATTTGCACCCCTGTTCTCAGAGAGACTGTCGCTCTAATGATGGGGAACATGAACCGTCTACGACTCGAACAACGTCGATGAAGGATGATTTCTTTTCCTCCGCTCAACGTTACAAAAGAACTTAAACGTCAAGCGCCTTGGGAATGCAGGCATGCTAGTTCAATGGGTTCTGTAGGCACACGGATCGAGAAAACTGTCCGATATACTTGTTCAGAACACCCACATAGTTCTTCAGTCAGTGCGAAAAAATTCAAGCAGAGCTAGGAGCACTTCCAGTACTCCAGGCAAGATGTCCTTTTTTGGCTTCTACGCAGTTTTCATTGGAACTCCTGTCTGAAGGCTTCTCCTATGGAACTGTTTAGTATACTGCTACTTGATACTGAAAACAAAACAAGCGATGAGAAGAGATAAACAATCAGCTGGCTAGACAGTAAATTTCGACAAGGCGAAAAAAGCTGTAGCTAAGGTATATACGTTGTATTCCTAGTTGTTTACAGGGAGAGTGATAACTGGACGAACAAAATGAGGATATCTCAGCATTATGGGCCCTAAAGTTCCACCGGGATTCATTGAGTTCCATCAAGAATAAATATTATGCTGCAAGTAGGTGCCCCAATTTTTTTCAATCATGCTATCAACATCAGGGTTCCTGTATAGCACTCGCTTTGAGGACTCTTGTCTGATTGTCAGTTACCATATATTCAGCTTTAGAGAAGAGCCCAGCGAATCCGATGAACTAAGTGTGGAAATTTGAGGGGCAAAAATTCTTTCGAAGAAGCCAGTTAATACATGGGGCTATGCTGAAAATAAGCCTTTCTAGAGTTCCGAGTGAAGATCAGTTTGAAGCATGCCAGCCCACAAAAAGCGCTCTCGAAGTGCTTTCCTCTGTAAAGGGGATGATTTCAACTTAGCTCCCAGACTGGTTTTCAGTGCTAATTGCCACTTTGGCAGCTCCCATCCCTCCCCGTCTTCATCCCTTTGAGAGTGTGCAAAACGATAACAGCGCCCCATAAATACACATGATAGCAACTCGTTCAGGAAAGCCAATCGAAATTACCAGATGAAGCCTGTGGTTGCTTTCACATTAATTATTTCATGTTTACAGGATACGGCAAATGTTAGCATGAGCTGCTTCAGGAAACCACCCCTCTGAGTCGAATATTTTCGAGTTTCCAGCCAGTTGGGAAGGGGCAGAAATATTACAGTCTGACTTCAGCGATTCTGGGCCCATGTGCCTAGGGAGCGACCACTTACTCACGTCATGTTCAGACCCGACAAACTCCATGCTGTCTCAGCGAGGGAGTACAGACAAGCAGACATGACGCACTAACGTGATATGGGTGCAAGTATGGCCACCCCTTTCCAAACAGGGACTACACGAGTTTTTGGTCACGCTCTACTTGAACTTTTTCCAATTTTATTAATTTCGTGACAATCTAGTGACATCGCTCGTTGCAGTGACAACCAGCTTGCCGGACTGACCCCTATCTGAAATCTGCGCTACTTCCGCGCCAAGATGAGGTCGCAAATGGGCCTATAAGGGTTAATCCTACACATAACATATGTCTCGTAAAAAACAGTACATATGTTTAGTAAATACAATATGCAGGAAGTACCGTAACAAAGTCCGTAACAACAACAATAAATTGTTCAGTGCTAATACAACTACTGCCTTAACAATTGAACGATTTATGCGGAAACAACTAGCTGTCGTCAATGAGCAAGTGCCGCTGGTAAGTGCCTCTGAGCACTTGCAAATGTTTTTAGAAGCGACTCCTTCCCTATAACAGGCATGTTCAATATACGGTACCTTGAAAAGGATCTGACTTCAATGCCCACTTTTCGATTGCAATCGCTGTTCAGGTTCAGACGATTCTGACTTGCAAGCAACGAAAAAGTGGACGAAACCTTCACTGCCCTCTACAGAACAAAGTACTGGAGAAATCGCGGGTTTTGCTGCACGGACGGGCAAGTGCTTGGAGACAAACGACGAGAGAGAGCAGGAAGACGAGTTATAAGATTGAGAAGACGAT
>MU914568.1:9068-20724 GCA_036418165.1 Cooperia oncophora
AGCATGTGACCCAAAACACCGCTGTCGTTGCTCTTGTGCCTTTAGTCAGATCAGAGCCGCTTGTGCGACAGCACAGGCGTTCTCGTATTTGACCCTCTCCAAACGAGTCCACGCAGCCCATCTCAGCATCATGGTTTCAGCAGAGTAATTGTTTTCCATGATTCTTGCATATGAGCCAGCACTCGCTGCCGTAAGGCATCCGCGGCCGTCATCACTAGCCCTGCTTACTCCTTGGCCTAGCCTGCAGCATCGCTGTCGCAGAGAATGCTGGTGAACTTTTTGAGCATGAGTCATTGTTCCTAAACTTTGTTTTAGTAGACACAAAATACAGTAATACATGAGGTACTGGCATTCCAAGTGTTTCTTTTTTTGCCATAAATTTCAAAACAGCAAGTTTCTATGGAGCAAGGAGATCCGATAACTTACTTACAAATGACTCACAAATATGTACTCATCTTTTACTACGATTGGAGATTAGATTCTGTGCCTTCAAGTTTTAGAAGCTTTGGAGTTAAATTTTACGGGGATTGGGAATTCAGAACAAGACAAGTCAGGCTCGACATTTTCAGAAAAACCTGCCCTCCTAATCGCTGAAAGAGCACACAAGGAAAATAGCAGCCATTTGGGCTCTACATGCTAGAGATAAGAGAAGCCCTCAGTCCAACATAGGAATTCTCACCAGTAGTTCCTCTCTTCAGTTGCGCGTTGAACCCTTTGGTGGGTAGGGATAAGTACGTGCGGAACTCACCAGTCGTGTGTGCTTGGGTGGTCTAGCTCCCAATATTACTTGTGCACCATCAATTCACCACAACCGAAGTGCTCTGCCATTTGAGCGTGAACTTAGTTGGTCCGATTGGATTCATCAATAAAAGTCCTCTTTTCTATTACAACGATCGAGGCATTTCTTCAAGGTTTTCACTGCCTTCCCGGAACATTTCAAGCCACCACAAGCATCTTGGGTGTTTTCAGTTCTAGCCCCCCTCATCCGAAATCCAAAAAAATCCTGTGCTAATTCGATTCTACCTCATAAGTCAGAAACTGAAGTCACGCTGAATGCCCGTGTAACTTTTTACAACACACCTAGGTCTGAATTTTTGTAGCCCTCCAAGGAGAGATAGTAGAATATTCGGCGACACCCAGGAAAAACTTCTTCAAACTACTGATTTTCCCCTATATCAAGAGTAGTAGAATACGCTGTCAAAAACGAGACTGGGTTACCTGAATATATTTCTCGGAAAATGTTCAAAATAGCCCTTAGGTGAAGACGCGAGCCTCTATCCTCTTTTCATTTGACAAGACCGCGGGCCGCAAGCGACTGACATCAAATTCTCTCCATACTTGGCCAGAGAAGCTTCAAGGGAATCGAAGTTGCGGTGTCTATAGCAGTCTTTTTGTATCACTTTTTTTTAAGAAACCAGAGACTCGTTGTTGCTTCTTATCCGGCTTCCCTTCGGATTACCATATAGATGATTTCTCATCGATTGCACATCATTGGTTTGGGGGGGGGGAGAGGGAGAGGAGGATTTTAGTCGAGTCCATACCCCCTTTTTCGGTGGTTAGTACGACCCCCACCCCCGATCCTTTGTCCTTCCTAATCGAATCGAGCCGTCGAGCGGGGACGGGGGGATGAGGGGGGGGGGGGGGGTAAATAGGACATTAAACGGAAAAGCCCGCGAGACAGTACACCTCCATCCCTCCCAACATTGAGCAAGTTTTGACGTACGACCGCCGCTCCCCCCCCCCCTTTCCCCCCCCCGTCTTTTTCAATAAGAAAATCAACACATCAAGATAGATCTTTTTCAGCAAAAAATACGACCCCCCCCTCCTGGCGCCAAATCACGCTCCTGTGGATATTCCCCAACAACGATGTGCCCTGATCGACTGGTTGTTCCATTTTCCTCATTCTCTGCGTTCTAGAAGGCGAAACTGGAGGAGTAGTAAGAGGCGTCGCTTACCATGAACGAGGTCATGGCCGCCAAAGCCTTTCATTGCTTTTGCTTTGCTTTTAGGCGCTTTTATATGGCCTCTATCAACATTCTCGCGGACATACTCACAAGACATTCACTAAAAAAACGCCATTGCCAACGTCGTCACGGCCGCTTCTTCTTGCCAAACAGCCGTTGCTATAAAAGCACGTAACCACTATAAGCGAGTTTGACAAAAAACCGCTTTATTCATGCGCAAATCCTATTGGATTCAGACTGGACTCCGTAACAAACGTCATAATAATGGACGTTCGGATGCTACGTTACTAGAAAGGAAGTGCATGATGTAACCAGCCATTAGCGTACTGTGCAAAAAACCACTGGGATGAAAAAATGACGCCTGGCTCGATACTGGTCGTATTTATAGTGATCGTTTACTGTTCGGTTTAGAAGTACCATTCGAGATCGGCCCCCCCCTAGAAGGCAGTCATCAAAATTTTCTATGCTGCACACCACTTAGGTTACCTTGCTTAGACTCCCTGAAAATTGGCTAATCCTATCGCAATCCCAGTTAGAATCCGTCCAACAGAAGCAGTTTTATGTGTCTTCAGTTTTTGGGTGGTCAGACAGACACACACACACAAACAACTTCTGTTTATATATACAGAAATTGGTATTTTTTACTTTTCTATATTATCCTAAATATCCTAAAATATTCACACCACCTTCCAACGAAAATAATTTCTGTCAGTGCTCTGCACGCCGTACTTGACGAGCTTTCATTTTCCATGTTTCTTTTGCCCGTACTGCATAGTTTGACCTAATATCTGCTCAGTGCTTGCTGCAAAACTTGGCAAATTACTTCTAGTTCATTGTGTAATTTTGCCCACACCATTAATTGTTCCGGCAGTCGTTTCACAATGGTAAAACAATTCAAATTAAAAAAATTATGAGAGGTTGTACTGATTTTGTGGTTCTCTAGCCTTGACCTTGATTAATCCTTTGACCAGCCCCTTTTTTCTCCTAACCAGGAAAGGATGGTTGGTCGAAGAGCATTTGAAGGATGAGAATGTGATACCGACAATGAATTTGGACACTGGATTTCAAGTCTGCCCTCCGAAATGCTAACGATGCTTTCGAGCGGAATTATGAAGGCTTGCTGAGCAACCACCAATGTAGCAAAATATCTCAACGATAGATGAGCTCTATAACACGGTGCCTTGCTTGGGGTGGAGAAAGCGAACGGTCTGATGTGTGCAAGTCAAGGTTAGGACCTTCCTTGAGCTGCGTTTTTGCATTTTTCTCCAAAATGCTCCTGCAGCATTCATACAAATCACTTGCGGGGCTAGGAGACCTAATTTACCAAATATAAATTTTCTGAAAGTCATCCTGAAGGATAATCCTGCTGGTTTCGGCGGCATTTTTCGTTGCGTTGTGTTGTGTCGCCAAACTGACTCCAAATGGCATGGAAGCCAAAAGTGGATGTCGTGTTTGTGATCAGGGACGTCAGTAACCAACAAGGATCAGTTTCCGCGGGACTCCATTTTAGCTACAGAGATTTGATCAGGCGATAGTGCAGCGACCTCAGAGGCAGGTGGACGATAAATACCTCAGGGCGATTAAGGATCATAACTCCTGACAGGATGAACTCCGCGACCCTGGGCAGGCGTTGCATAGCGGTTTCCCCGAGGAAGGTGCCCTTATAAGGGCCCTATCAAGCCACAACTTTACGTCCCAAAAGCCCGCCACGCCCGCCCGCCCACAAATGGACGACCGTTCCTGACGCCGTATTCATTCATACCAATCCCTTCGCTTCATAGCTTGCTGAGCAAATTACGAAGCGAAGGGATTGGTATGAAGCGGCCGTGATGGCAGCATGCATACATGGTAGCACATATGGCGCTTATCTCGTAGCGATGATTGGTAAGATGCCTGCGGGAAACTCGTCCGAAATCGATTTTCAAGTCACTGAGAACGAAGGCTTTTTCTTCGCAGGATTTTGACCGTTTCACTCCGTTCTTTCGCCATTTTAATCATTATACCAGGCGGCCTACCAGCATTTAGGCTAAGTAGGAGACCATCGCGCTACTGTTTAAGGATTTGTTGCACGTGGTTCCGCACTATATGAAACAGTTCAAAATATCGATTTGGTTGAAAAAACTTGTCTCCAGGCTAATTTGAGCCCCAGAACTCGAATATACCTCGTTCCGTTTCCTGTAACTCTGGCTTCTCTAAGAAATGCGAAGCATTCTCACACAAAAAGATCAGTGTTTGATTTCCAGAGAACAGAAACTCTAAACTTGCGATTTAGGGATATTGGTGGTTCTTTAAATACCTGCTGATAATGGTGTCACACTGGTCAAAATTCCTGCGTAACTTTGTCCAGACAATCGTTTAGCAGATATGGAGGGCAGATTTGTAATCAGCGTCCAAGGCCCAGCGGACAGTATACTCTCATTTCGAATGGCCACTTCGACCAAACATCCTTTCCTGGTAAGGCTGGTATGTCCTGCTTTCACAACACAGGAGGAGAAAAAAGCTGCTCTCACATGGTGCATACGAGCAAAGTTCCTAGCGCACAGGGTGGAGAAGTACAAAAAGGCCCGGTACGGTATATTTCTCTGTGGACAGAGAAGCGTCATCGCTTAATATCTCGCAAACTTGGTTTCCTTCGCCGCGACATGGAAGCCAGGTTTTTACCAATGTCGCCGAGTTCAACGGGGGGGGGCACAATACCTCTATGTCAGTCTTGAGCTAGGTTAGTCTGCAGAGAAGTTACCGGAAACTGTCACTCTAGTATAGGTAGACAGACCAACACACCAGACATCCTGTACTTATGCAAAATGCAAAGCAATGTAGTTTATGCTTCATTTAACCATGACTTAGGGTCACGTTTTCGCGTAAAAAAATATACCTGCTGTCCTCATGCTGCACGAATGAGCCGCGCCTCCACTGGTGGCGTAACGCCACCTGAGGTTTAAGACTTGTGGACAGAACTGCGCGTAATGTCAACGAGAGGGAACTGCTTAGGAACGCTCAGCTCTCCGAAACGCCCAGTGCCTCGGTGATGTACCACCCGCGCCGGTGATGTACCACCCCCAGTTCTCAGGCCACAATGTAAATGCCACTAAATTTATGAATGAAAGTGGAATGCGTGGCGCACCTCAAAGAGAATATAGACGTTCAGAGCTTTACTTTTTCATCACACGTAATGCTCGTATTGCCTATTTTTTCTTTCCCTATTGTGGTTTTTTTTCATAGTCTATCATTCTCCATTCACGTTTTTGTTCATCGTAAGTTTCGCACTGATGAATTTGCAGCCTTCGAGTCCTTCTTTTGTTGATTGCTTTTGTTGCTGTGTGCCTGCAGTCTGCGCTTCGTTATTGCTTTAGTCACTCTTGGCCACCCAATTTTAGTCAGATGTGGAATAGTAAACACGGAAGTTCTAGCCTGAAAAAATATCGCCTCAAGCTTCATGAATAACAGAAAGTGCCAAATGCAGATTGCATATCCACTCGAAGGAAACCTATTAAGTTTTTCGAAGGGCGTTATTGATTCCTGCAAAGAATAAGGTTGAGAGCGGCATTTTCCCCCATATTTGACCTCATTTGTGCAGAAACTTGTAGACAGAGATCTTCCCTCACTCTCTACCACTCTTTCCCGTCACCTGTTATCGCGTTGCCTTATTTTATTTTCCCTGTAGTTACTGGCAAGAAATTAAATAAGCTCGGAAAGTCAGGTGTTTCTGGAAATCTCAGGAAGGCCACTGTACAATAGTAACTTGATAGGAACTGAACTACTGGGCAGCAGGTAATGCCAGCACTCTGAAGAAGCCTTAGAAGCGGATGACTAGGGTGGAGAAATTTCGCAGTATTGGAACTCCCGCTACCGTGCACCGAATGGACTGAGTTGAACGAATGGAAGCCTCTCCATCTTGCCTTAGGTTACCCCTCCAGCTAGAAGCGTCGGCGGGTGGTATAAACCATCGGTTGAGTACTCGTTGGTCACTATCACAACTATCACAAACTATCACAGTGGATACCCAGAGGAAAATTCTGGGAGGAAGCCAGGTGCGCGGCGCAACCTGGAAACATCGGAGGCCCGGCATTTTATGCTTGCTACTTTCACGTGCTCAATATTTTTTAGGTCAGAATTCAGAAGTGTGAGATCAAAACGGCCAGCCACTATAGAGTGACCGTTTATCATCTCGTCGAGCAGCCCATCGAACGGGCCATCATTCGGGAGTCGCGGACCATTCAGAGGGCCCTTTTGGAGCCATGCAATAACGCCACAATGGGGTTTCGAGTGCCTGAAAGCCACCAGAGCATCACGTGAAATCACTAAAATGGCGCGCGTGACAAGCGAACGCCTTGGCATGGTGCCCTCCCTCCTATCTCGGCCTTGAAGTCTTAGCAATCGCCATTATTTCTCTGCCTCTTTGAATAAAACGCTCCGCCTCTTCGGACAACTTGCGCTCATGCACGTAATTCAGTCAGGAATGGCGCTCTGATATAGCTCCGAAGGTCGTTATTCTGAACGCTTTCCTGATGATTTTGCTTCAAATTGATTTAAGCACACGCTTCCTTATTTGGCTTCATTTCATTAGCCTTCCTCATGGCAAGCGTAACCCAAGCGATGCCTGAGGAATAATTTAAGCTGGGAAGAGTTGCCCAACTACCTTCCGAATAGCAGGAAGGGGCTTAAAAGTATTTCCTGGTCTTTCTTACAACCAGCTTATTATTTCTTTGCATTCTTTATCACTTCTCTTTCACAGAAGTCACTTTCCATCGCAAAAGAAGCCACCTTTCATTGCCTGCTGTTGAACACATTCACTGCCGCCCTCACTTTCCTTTTGGGACATCATTCTCTGAAAGTAACCGTAAGAGATTGCAAGCTCTGTACTACATTTTGATAAACTTTGACTAACAAGTCTTTGACATTTAGCGCATACTGCAGAACCTACTGTCATTTGGGGGATTCATGTTGTGGGGATACGGCGCAAGTGGCGTCGCAAATGATAGCACGTGCGCGGCATTCGCACCAGAACGTTGCTGTTTTAACATCGGAGCTCTACATTATGTGGAAGCGTCGAGCTGGAAATTGCTCTGTAGTTTTTGAAAGACTCCACAACGTGGATGGAATTCCTATCGGCGCTTACAGTTGCATGGATAGGGCGCAGTTCGGCGTGGGGGGGGGGCATTTCGTACTAACGTATTTATTGGTGCCGGTTCCATCTCCACTGCGTGAGAAACGCTGTGAATCGGCGGTGAAGCTGAAGAAAGATTGTAATTCCAATTATGTACAGCCTGTCAACCATAAAGAAGAGGCTGTACTAACCTGGTCCGACGCGCGTCAAGATGGGAAGTGGCCAACAGAGAGCGTAATGCCCCCCTCCCCCCTTCCCCGTCGCCGAGCTGCGCCCCTGATACTTCAGTTTGGTGCGGTTCTTCCTGAGATGAGTCAGTATCTTCTGATTTGAATGACAATTATCTTTACCGTACCAGTTCCATGATATTTGCCATTATTTTTTACTTTCTCTTATTTCTTCTCTTGGACTCAAAAAAGGGCGCTACCGTCTGTTTAATTTTCGTATGATGACCTCGGCGACAACGAAAGGTGCAGCATTTTCATTTTTTGTCCCCTATTTCATTTCAAATATGGTCCAATATAATAATCATATGATATAGTAATGTAAATATTATTTACATTTGAATGTTATTATATTATATCATACCATAATGCTGTGACGATATTAAAATGGAATGTTATGGGGAAAGAAAATGTGCGTGCGCTCCGCACGAGTTCTCGAACAAAACTGAACCGGAAATAATATTCTCCGGCTGCATCGTCCTCCTCACTCACTGTTGAGCTGCAGTTGTGAGATAACCTCCGGGATTGAGGCCTAACAAGGGTGGGGATTCCATCTATCAAGTAACTGTGTAGCGTGTCCTATAGATCACAATAGTCGTCATAGAACTTCTATTGATTCCAGCTGTAAGCTAATCATCACGTTATCACCTACGGGGGAGGTCAATAAAGAAGGCATACCGCTTGGGGAGAGAACCCGTATTTCTCGCTCCAAGTGACGGTTGGGTACGCTGAACCTTCACACTGGGCACATGCCTCAATCCATTTATCTTAAAAATCCTTCAAACCGACAAGCGTGAAAAGTGGGTTTTTTATAGTTTTGCCGTGATTCCAATAAGATGGAGCTTTGAAACCGCGGAATCGCTTTGCATGAGTCCCGCAGAAGGGGACTCGAAAGAGGAAATAAGGGATGAGTATTTGGTCTGCGTATAGTAGAGTAACAAGTTTGGAATGCTGCATTCATTCATCCCGGAACTCTTTCCTCTATACACAGGCAAAATTACTCTTCCCATCCTCGACAATCATTCTTTGTCACAGTAATTCAATATGTCCTACCGTACTGGAATAGCTCCTTGTTTCTAGGAAATCTACTCTGGGACAGTAGATTGAAGGAGTCGACGAGTTCCCCAATAACGTTCTCTCGATGCTATTCGGTTTGCACGAAGGCGACGAGGAAACTCTCCTGTTAATTTTCTTTACGCAACCTTACGTTGAAACCAAATTCGATAGCTTTCTACGATTTGGGAAACCCTTCCCAACAAGGAACTCTGCGAACGACGGCAGATGAGCTTCAAAGATAAGCTGTACATTCAGCTCTGTGGGTCGCGGTCCTCCACTTGTGGGGGGAAAGGTCTGCTCCTGCAGTGGCATGCCACTTTCTCCGGTCAAAAGTGCACGGGAACGGGCCTGCAAAGTACCTGCTTCCTCCATACCCGCGCGCGCTGCCATACAGCCGGCCACACGCCCAACCATATTCAAACGCGCTACTTATTTGCTCCCTTCCACTTATGGTTGTTCTCTACTGCTGAAATCGTGCTTCGCTGCGGGACCTTGGGGCTGCATCTTGAGGATAGCGAGGGCGAAGCATGGAGACAGCCCCCGGCTACCACCCACGCTCTAGTGTCTTTCCCGTGCACTTTTGAACAAAGAAGTGGCACGCTACTGCAGCTACTCATACTCATTCACTTCGCATCAAAAACCTATCCTCGGTGGAGAATGTACAGCTTGTCTTCAACTCACTACTGTGAAAAAATCGCTATAAACTTTATCACAAGAATGCTGAGTTGGTGGGCAAAAGTTATTCCAGCATTCTTTATTGATTAACATTCCCGAACGACGTACTCCGGCGTTAAGTGCTAGTTATATCATAACAAAAACAGCTTCAAAAACTTGTAAAGCCTTCGGCCTTGCGGTTCCATGCCGATATCTAACGATTACGGCTGACCGGCTCACCAAGTTAAACGTGTGAGTGCTGTAAGGTTACGGCATAAGCCCGTTAAGCTGAGAGGGTAAAAGCGGCCAGTGGCGTAACGCGATGGCGCACTCCCGGAAAGCGCTGAGAGTGGAGGGGACGCGACAGGAGCCCTAAGGCAGGTCGGGTTCGACTCCCGCCTGGGGCACGACTTTTGCCCGAAACTCACCAATCTTGTGCGATAACATTCCGAACGCGTACTGCGGCGCTGAACAGCAGTTATGAAACTGTTAACTGCTGAACAGCCAGTTAACAAAACGGCTATAAACTTTACTTTCTCACTAATTCCTGTAACTCTTATTGTGATTGAACGAAGTGTTTTGAACTTCTGCGTGTGAAATTGCATCTGTGGTAGCTTTCGGTATAAGTTGAGCTATGTGAGGCTTTTATAATTTAATTGAGTTTTTGTATGGCTAATTCATGTTAGTTAGGCAGATATTCATGACTGATTAATGCTTCGGCAAACATTTTGTTAACAATTTGAGTGCGTTTTATAGCTACGTCGACGGCCACCATGAGTTCTTCTCACCTCTGGCCCGTCGCCAAGGCGACATTTCAAGGCCATCGTTCTAAGAACTTCGGCGACCGCTTGCCAAGAAATCAATAGTGCTTCTCAATTTCACATTCTACGTCTGATCCTGTGTGTTCAGAAGCTACTAATTCATTTTTTGATCGCTCCTTTCGGTGAACATTGTGCATGTTCTTGTATTTACTTTGCAGCTGCGGACCCTTACATCAAAAAGGCCGTCCTTGAAGGCGAATGTACAGTTTGTGTTCAAGTGCTTCTAGATTCAAAAAACGCGGAGGTAACAGAGGAGTTTGAAAGGTACGCAGAGAATACCTCGATTTTTGGTGGAATCGGAACAGATGCAACCTTTCGTAATCCAGCGTTTCCATCGGTATCACAGTACCCGATGGCACTGACATGCGTGGCTCATTCCAAAAAACATTGTGATTTGTATGGCAGTGTGTTCAGCTGCAATGCTTTCTACATTTATTTCGGATCATCTATTGATTTTCAAGCTTCTGGGAACGAAAGGTATCATGTATCGTATGTAGATTATTCAGGTCGTAGCCAAAATTGTTAAATAATTTAATAGATGATTGGCATTTCCACGTCGTCGCCTTCTTCAGAACCTGGAAAATCGAAAGGTTCTCAGGAAACCTAAAAAATCTTTAGGCATTCAGGAAGTCTAAGACGGCGTCATAGGAACTTCAAAAACTGACCCTTAGTGCAGTCGGACCAAGAAGGTCCACCTGGCGGCTCAGATAGGGTGACCCTAGGGACCACTTGCTCGTGAGGCCTCCAGAGCTAGATACTGTGTGCCGGAAGTTTCTTTTTTCAACCGCTGGCCTTCGCTGATGGAATTCATTAAGTAAATTAATTCTGGTAAAAAGTTGGTGAATGACTTAGAGGACCATATATCAGAGATTGGCTTTGTGCCGGCGTTGTGCAAGATTTTGTGCTATGCTATGCTATTTTGTGCTATGCTATTGGCCGCTTTGTGCAAGATTTTGTTGAGACGGTTTCCATGCTGTGGTGCGGGTTTTGCAGAGTTCGGGCTAGTATTTCTAGCCCACAGACCAAGCTTAAATCCAATTTGTGTCAGTCAATTCGGTGAATTCGCTAGCGGCTATCAGAGGGACAGAAGCATGAGGGCTGAACAAACTTTTCCATATGCTCCTCTGAGAAATGTGCTCTCCCGCAGCATTCCCAGGCCAACCAGACCTTTCATTCTTAGGGAAGGATAAACTACTACCAGATTCGTCTGGGAGGACAAGAACACTGACTTGCCTATTGTCTGGCCCCTGCGCATCACTATGTAGGCCAAATCGTATTCAGTAAGCTGCTGCGATTCTGAATGGAAATAGAATGCGTGCCGCATCCCAAAAAGGGATTGATCAACTTCGAGGACCTTCTTTTTCACGGTCTTCTACCAGACAGAAGTTTTGTCAGATAGCCGACCTACTAAGAATAAATAATACTCTTGTGACTCTTTGGCGCATTTGTCCGTCTCATCATCTTCGCCTCTGAACGACTCTCACAAAACGATAGGGAATCGCCCTGAAAACAATTACTTTTGGCGTGAATCCGTTAATTTTGCTTGCTGTTTTCTTTGTGCAGCAGCTAATGCAATTTGTGCTCCTGGTGAAAACACGTTTGGGAGGCAATTTAGAGACAGGTTGAAATGATCAATTTGGAATTAATTCCTTAGGAACGACTTGTTTCCTCGTCTGGTTTTCCTGATTTTTGCAACAGGCTGTTCTCTGGTCCTTGCACATTATTCTCCTGCTTACGTGGTTCTATTTGTGGTCGTGAGATATCATTTATTCGACAAGAATGTCGCTGAGTTACTATTGTTCCTATGGATATGTCAGGCGCAGTTTGTCT
>MU914569.1:7302-17632 GCA_036418165.1 Cooperia oncophora
CATCTCTGAATCGCAGCAGTCACTCTATCGGATATGAATGTATACATAGCGGGAGCTTGTTTTGGCGCGGTACGCGTCGATACTCAGTGTGAGTTCTTCTACTACGATTTGGTACAGGATAGCCATTTGAAGCTTCTATATCAGAAGCAAGCCGTACGGATTCTTGCCGTTCTGCTGCCCCTGTGCTCAGGTTTGCTTTGAACGTCAGGCCATAAAAGTTTCCATCTAACAATCGTGTGCACAGAAGATTTTATTAAGCTTAACACTGTCTAACCCCAACTCCGAAAGGTGTAAAAGTTTAATTAAAAATGCTTACCGAATGTGCTGAGGGTCATTGCCCTCATCATGTTTGCCATTCTAGGGAAGAATTTCTCTACTGGATAAGCCAGAAGTCGCTGTATCCAGATCGGTACCAAGAATATGAACATCTGGCCATAGAGAGAAGGATCAAGAATGTCCTGAAACAAAACTAAATTGTAGCTTTCCCGCCTATTTGAATATTTTGCATCCAGATCCAAAACGAACCTTTTTGATCACCCGGCAAAACTACAAATATTACAGTTTACAATCTGGTTGCAGAGAAGATATGAAGGGCTCACACTCGAGAGTTTACTGTACAGGAATTTGCCACCATCAACGCAGACCGCTCGAAGGTAATGTCGCATCATCTCGGGAACTTTGGGAGGTTGGAACGGCACCACCGTGTGACCGGTAGCTTCCAAATGGGCTTTTGCTTCCATTACTGCTCGCTGAAATGTCACTATTGCTTCTGTTCGTGTTCGTCACAAGTATTCTGGAAAGGAGTCCTGAAGATTATTCAAGTACGTGCTTGAATTGGGGGTGGGCAGTTTCAGTTTTCTACAACTTACATGGCAGTCAGTACATGTACCACTGGATTCACCAGGTTCTCTTACACTTTGGTTGTTCCGATTTTGTACCAGAACCATTTTTGAGTAGCTGCACATGACTAAATGGAGGATGTGGCAGTACATCTGCCATCGGCATAGCAAATCACCTCCCAGAGTGCGGAGTTGACATAAAAAAGTAAATGAATGCGGCTTCCCTGGGCGAAGCCGAAAGTTATCGAAGTTGAGCCGATCGTTACATAGGCTTGAAAAAGCTCATTATTGTCGGATTCCACGAAGCCGCAGTAGTGAACGCTCAGTTCACGCAGCCAAAATTAAATGTAATGCACGCCTCCTTGCCGGATATGAACAGCCAGAAAACATCACCCGACTGACTTTCACGCAATGGTTCAAGGTGCGAAGCACAACTTTATACAGACAGCATCACACAGTTCAAAAGGGGTAGAGGATCTCAATGGAAGATATTTTCCCTCCTATTGCTCTAGAACTCAACTGAGCAGTGGCCAGTTTGAGTGGAAAAGTCTAAATCAGGACAATTGGCTGCCACTCTACGTTTCAAACGTTATGAACCCATAAAGTGTCAAAAGTACTCACTTGTATCGCCGGTGCTGGGGTGAACCAGCCATCATCTATATAGTAACCGATACGGTATTTGTTGCCTTTGCGGTACATGTCATTGTTCCACACCACCGGTGGCACATAAGGATCGTTCTCTGTTATCCAGTTGTTGCTCCATACCTAAGTACCATAAATTACTTAAGATTCAGTATCGCATCACTATTCCCTGAATTCCCTGAGGAAAGTATTATAACGGTAGCTATTAGATACACTCCGATATAACCAGATGGGTGCAAGAAGGGATGGGGCGAGGAGAAGAGTGGTCATCAACCATCCAGTAGCCTCCCCCCTCCTAAAACACGGCAGAGAATGGCGCGCACCGTGGAGACACTGATCTAATGACTGAGGCGCGTTTTAATTCTCCGATTACGCGGAACGTTCCTGTCGAGTTTCGAGCGATACATTATCCAGCGTGTTCGCGATAAAAATCAAAGAAATGGCCGCAAGGCAGTTGAACGCTAAGATGCGGCCGACGAGGGTGTGGGCAAGAGTAATCGTAAATTGTCGTGCTTGTCGCGCGGGGCAATGAGTGAGACGTTCCCTTGCTCTGCACTGCCCTTTTTCGTGGAGACCGAGTTTCATGTAGACGACGACAATATAGCCTAAAATCGTCGTCATTAGCGAACGCGATGTCGCACGCGACGCCCACTCGCGCGAAATACGATTCTCCGGGGGCCTCTGCACCTTCGCTGCTTCACATGTTTCGTTTACAAGTTTCACTGTTGTGAAACTTGTCAAATCTTTTGAGCTAGATGAAATTAATGCTCAATAACTGGAACAGTTTGGCTATGACCATAAAATCCTTAAGAACGAGTAGGATCATTACGCCTGGCAGGATGGACTTCCGCTTCCCCTGGGGAAGCGCTCCGTAGCGCTTTTTCCAAGGTACCCTTATGACGCAATATCAAGCTGCAACATACCGACCCGGACGCCCACCGCGCCCACCCGCCCACAAATGGACGACCGTACCCGATGCTCGTATTGCTTCATTACTTACTTGGATACTTGGCTGCTCGTTTTCAGCCGGTTCTCTTCAGCGACGAGCACACGCTTCCCTCCATTGTTTGCGATCTTGAGCGGTTTGGACCCAGTGTTGGTCTGCAGCTTCTTGGAGTTGCTTCAAGGAGTCTCTCCAACGGGTTGCAGGGCGGCCAGCCTTGCGCTTCGCGTCTCTCGGATACCAGAGTGTGATGCGAGTGGTCCACCGATCGTCCGTACGTCTGACCACATGTCCGGCCCATCTCTTCTTTGCATTCGCGTATACTACGGCATCAAGGATGCCTGACATTGAGCGCATGTCTGTACTGCGCAGATTGCGACATCTCTGCTCACGGCGGTTGATATTCAGCAGGGTCCGTTCCAATGCTCGTTGGGCACGTGTCAACATCAGCGTGGACGCCTTGTTCTCTGCCCACGTCTCGGATGCGTAACAAAGTGCAGGCAGTACTGTAGAGTCGAATAGAGCAGCTCGTATTTTCCTGTCCGAAATGAGCTCTTATGCGTCCCATTGCCGTCCATGCGCATTTTTTGCGTCTCATAATTTCTTCGCGCAAATTGTTGTCCATGGAAATGAGTCGACCAAGGTAAACGTAACGGTAGCATCGCGTGGTTGAGTGCGATATCCGGTAGAGCAGTGCCTTCGAGTATGATGGGTGACGCATCTGCCCACTCGTTGCGCATGACCTCGGTCTTGCTCCGGTTCATCGTGAGGCCAATAGCTTTGCCGACGTTGTTCAGTTCCTCCACCATCCGCTGTAGCTCTGCTGAGTTTTGACTGATAAGGACAATGTCGTCTGCGAATCGTAGGTTAGATAGCTTCTTTCCGTCGACGTTGATGCCTTTATCGTCCCAGTCGAGTTGCAGCATCGCGTGGTTGAGTGCGGTGGTGAACAGCTTGGGAGAGATCGTATCACCTTGTCTGACTCCTTTTTCGATCGGCACTCGTAGCTCTCGTTGAAAAATGCGGATGGTGGTAGATGTGTCCATGGTGCATTTTTCCAGCAGGTTTATGTAGCACGGGTCGACACCAGCATGGTGCAGCGCATTCCAAATAGAGTTCAGTTCCACACTGTCGAATGCTTTCGTATAGTCGATGAAGCAGAGGAGGAGCGGCTGCTTGTATTCCTTGGTTCGCTCAATCAACTGCGTGACAGTATGGATGTGGTCCATGCAACAGAAGCCCTTGCGAAACCCGGCCTGTTCCACTGGTTGATAGTCATCCAGTTGTTTCTCGAGCCTGTTGAGGATTACCTTCGTGAACAACTTGTACGAGAGGAGGGCGATGGGGCGGTAGTTCTTCATTAGGTCGCGCTCGCCCTTCTTGAACAGAAGAACCGTGCTTGACGTCTTCCACTGGTCCGGGATCTCTTGCGCGTCCATGTACCTGTTATAGCGCCTGGTGAGCTGTTTTATGACGGTGCGGGACGCCGACTTCAGAAAGTCTACTGAGATGCGGTCAGGTCCTGGTGCCTTCCCCGGCTTCATTTGACGCAAGGCGTGTTCCACCTCCCGCCGCGTCCTGCGTAGGTGTAGGTGTATTGCTTCATTTGCGAAGTAAAATGTGAAGCAAGGGATGGACATGAAGCGGCTGCAGTGCTGCTTTATAAACAGGGGACAATAAGAGACGCTTTTCTTCCTTGACTTTCAAGGCGCTATAAGACACACTTTATCAAATTCTGATTGGACATTTCCACCACCATATTAAAGAGCATATTAAATACTATCATGACACTCCGCCACAGCCTTCTGGACGAGCGCCATCGAGAGATTCTGGCACGCGACCGCGATGTGGTGCCTGAGATCAGCGAGATAGTCGATTTCTCCGCCACCGTAGACCACCCTATTGAACTCCGCCCGAACCGGGTAATTGAGGGGGTTCAGGTGACACTACTTAGATATTCCGTCTTCGATTCCGTAGGTACCCAATCCTGTAGCAGTACGAAGTTTGCAAGAAGATACAGGCGGTGACATGAAGGCAGGATATTCTCCATGTCACCGCTTGTACCTCCTTACCTTGATCGATGTAACCGTTAGCGTTCATAGCGTTCACTTTCAGTCCGGGGTCCACGAAGAAAATATCGGTCTTCACATTCCAGGAACTTCCGGTCCATACCACCAACCCGCGCCTTGGCGACTGCGGTGAAAATGATATCCTGGGCCCTCGATGTTGAGGTCTCCCAGATCGAGAGCACTGGTTAGCTATCCATGGGTGACTCCATACAAGAAGTTTCGCAGCTGTTTGGAGGTGACGTGAATTCCAAAGGCCTTCTCCAGTCAGGCTGCGACTGGAGATGACTTCATATTTTGGTGTACATGAAGGTGATGGGCGAGAGCCAGCTCCTGCTTATCGAGGAACATCTTGGGTATCTTCCGCCCTGGTACTCGTATCCACGTCCTCTGTCTGGGCTGCGAAAACTTTGCTGATATGTGACTCTGCCGACTTAGAAGAGCTACCACGTGGTCTCCACGAGCTTCGGCTGATGTCCGTACGTGGAATCACACGTCTCCATCTGATGACTCGACCCGTCGATGGGAAGTAGCAAAAGTGCAAAATAACCCTCCCTCTTGCCAGAGTGCCCGTCAATAGTTGAAAAACATTATGTTTGAAAAGCCTCTTGTCACCACGTTTTTTCTATTTGCTATTCCACCGCCACATTACTCACGCTCTTAACACGGTTGACGACGAGCCGTTTTTTTCATGAATTGCCCGTGGGACGGCACGTTTTTCTTCGTAGAAACTTAGTAATTTTTGATAAATGAATGGCTACGGTCAAAGTGTTTAAGAAATGCAAGATACGAGTATACGAATCTTTGACACAATTTAGCTTTTATTGCTCCAATCTTCCAAAACCAGGCCATTTTTTACCAACTTCTTCCTCTGGAGGCAGATTTGGCTGAAAATTTGTCTGCCGGGGTAGTTTGACCTCCTAAAGATCATTATTGCATCCCCTTGGCCCAGAATGTTTGTTCTTGAACTAATTTTATGAAAAGAAAGGAAAACAGTTGCGCGCAGAAATTTGAGTTATATAATAACTGTCGGACAGTATTGGGTGACGCCGTCCCACGAGACAAAGTGGCTTTCGTACACCATTGACGGAAATCGTCATCGTCAACGCATCAAGTGATATGATATTCATATTTACGGTGTAAGTGTGGTGCGAACTTCCCCTAGGGACAACTTTTCAGGAAATTTGGTGGTCTAGGACATTTTGGCGCCGGCGCCTGTGGCGCGAGGGCGCCAGGTAGTTTCGTGCCAAGCAGCTGTGGTATTCATTTCAGAGGGACAAGCTACCCCCCCCCCAGGGACACCTTTACGACAAACTTGGCTGTTCGTCCATCTTTATTCTTAGAAAATATAATCGACCCACGGAAAGCATTCCTAAGAAAAATAAAAATATGAAAGAACTTTGCATCAGTTCATTTTGCAAGTGCTCAACTGTGGCCCTGAATGAACGCTTTAAACAAAAGGAAGCCAGGAAACCTCGAAATATAGAATAGTGAATGAGATCAATTGAAGAACGGTGAAACCGTATGAATAGTTTATGGAAGGCATTGATGCAGCAGCATCAAGGGCGCTAACAGTTAATATGTAATAGCGGAGGCAGCGAAGATCAAATCGGAAATTGCTCCGGCAGTAGGTCTTCAAAATATGTTCTGTTTGTTTGAACAAAGCTCTTGGCCCCTAGCCAAGATATGTAGCATTGAGATCGGTGATTTTATGGCTTTTTTGGCATGCCAAAGGTGCAACTGAAGTACTGCTTTAGAAAACTGATTGTCATGCATAGCAACTTGCCGCAGCTGTAGAAAACTAAGGCAGAAATATTCATTTGGCCATTTGGTGTATCCCATTTGGCAGCTAGACAAGTTACTCATCGAGAAATGCTGAGCAAGGGAGCAGAAAGAGGCAGTATTGAAGGCTCGTCAGGGTTGTCTTGTCCAATGCGCACCTGAATGATCCCGTGCGGAACATGCGCTTCGATCGAAACGATAACTTGCATCAGGGTACAGCACCGTGATGTAAAAGAAATGGCGGTGTCAGTAGACCCCGCCTAAAAGGGTTCGAGCGCAACCCCTCCCCTCCACTTTCCAGCTCTGAATGCTCTGATGAGAAGGATTAGTTAGGTAACGACTCCCGCAAGCGCTTGCCGCGTTATGATTCCATGGCAAATTAGCGGTGGAGCAGATCTGTTGGCCGGGTGGAAATCGCAGGGCTTCTCCTGTGGATGATAGCTTTTTCAGGTAGGGCCATTGAGAAGCGGAAGGCGGCATGTTGAAGCAATGTCTCTGCTGTTGTGGCTTCTGCGTACCCGCATCTGAATATTCTCCTCGTCGTGAAATATTTCGGATGGGTTACGGACGCGTTAGTGGTGAGTCGCGAGCGGGTTTTTATGTTTCGGACGAAAATAACTTCTTTCAAACGCGATCTTCTGAAAAAATGAAAATGCTGTCGGAACGCCCGATATTTCCTTTTTCAAAAAGCTCTACAGTTTTCCTAAAGATCCGCTAGTTTAGAAGTTGATAGGTCACCTTTGGAGGACTCCTTCTGCGCCATTGTAAAGATGCTCATTCATGAAATTCAATATGCCTTCGAAACACATATTCCCGACACAAAACATTGGACTGAGTCGACGCACTACTTGATTATCACCGATCGATTTGGTCCGAGTGTGCGCCGTGCATTACGCTCCTACGCAGAGGTGGTGGAAAGGTGTAACTTCTGATTTTAGGTGATTTTGCCCATGCAAGCAGATGTTTGTTGAGGGTTTGAGAAGGTCGATACGCACGAATGTTTGAGATGTACTAGTAATCTACGCACTTACGAGTTCATGCTAACTATTGATATTGCTAATCAATTGTTTTAATATTTTGTAGTCTTCCTTACATCCGGGTCCTCTGCAGCTTTCCGTCCGCTCCATCAAACTTAGCGATGACACTTTTGTGCTGTTTGGTGCTCATTAGATCAAGACGAGCTGGCAGAAGGCGCCTAGCACCTATGCGTTTAGAAGTAAGCTAAAAAAGGTCGATCTTATGAATTTGTTAGGACTGCAGGATTTTTGGATGGTTCCAGTCTGGAGGTGGTTTCTTACTCATTGTGAATATTTTGGTGTTGCTGTTCTATTTGTATTGTCGTTTTTGTTTTCGTTTTTGGATTCATATGTTCCTCTGCCATGACAATCGAGCTGTTGGCACTTGTGGGGGGGGGGTATGGGGGGGGGGTGTTGTAACCTACCTCGTTTTTCATTGACTATGTAAGCGGCTGGCCGACAGCTCATGCGTGCGACTATAAATAAAGAAATGAAATTTAGAACGCTTGCAGCCCAAACAGCACAATAGGTTTTTGACATCTTCGCGTCGCCCTCAGGGCGACCAAGTAGCCACCGTCACGTGCGAGCTGGCGCTCTGCACAACGACTGCGTGTAGCCCTGCTTGCCTATGTGAACGCTGTTTTTCTCATTAGATTTTTCCCGCGAAGCACCCAGCCCTCACTCTCGCCCAATACTACTGGACCAGAGATTCCGAAAGTACGGATGATTCGGAATAAGATACCGCACCGTGACAGAGCCGGACAAAAATTCACATGTGAGTAGTTTTCACAATGTACACGTGCAAATGGGAGGAGGTCAAAGTGGAAAATAGCGGGTTTTCTAGAATATGGTGGTAGGCCGGTAGTTTGACGTACGGCGGTCTCGTGGAAGAACATTGCCGCGCCCGGATGTCCGGAATTATCCCTGGAGCGAGAGGTCCTTCATTGGCGGATTGTATCGAGCACGGGCGAACGGCTGGTGAACTAGGCTCTCCGGATTGCCTACGGGGGTAAAACCGAAGTGAGATGCTAGAAAGTGAGGAGTGCAAAAGTTCGGTAAAGTATGAGTGCCGCGAAAAAACTGAACACTGTGCTCGTCAAAAATACTAGGCTTAATTGAGTCATTTGCAAGGCTCTTGGTGATGACGTCTCCACCTCCAACCCGCTGTCTCTCTGAGTCCCCGTGGATGAGAGCAGGAATAAATGATCCGTAAATTACACCATGCTTCCACGAATGAACATGGTACGCTTCGTGAACACACAACGACATTAGTCATATGGAGTGGAGTCTAAGTGACCGCATAATACACTAGCTCACTATCCGCCTTCAAAGGAAAAAATGGAGTGTGAAGGGCGTGATTGTAAAGCCGCCAGCCAGACAGTCTTTTGTTTACCGACTTGCTACGAGCAATGCAAGGATGGCCAACAAATTGGAAAAGTGGCTTGGTCGAGTGGCTGTCGAGTCTTGCCACGGCTTGTAGTCCTCTTTGCTAGGATAATGACTGACACGTAGACTCATCGGAGAGATGAGGAGAGCCAGGCTGAAAACCTAAGTTTGCAACCATTTTATTGTCCACTAGAAGACAGTTTGACAGTTGTTGAGATATCCCACGCAGAGCGGATCTCACACCATAACCAAATAAAGTATGCGAACACGCCCTGACTATCTTGAAGATATGGAGTGCATTCCATGTGGAACCACAAAGAGACTAGGGAGGAAAGGAGGATAAGTAACTTTTGGTTGAGGTAAATATTATTCCGAATACGACAGGAGGACTGTTTGAGCATTGTCCTTCAGCTGTTAATACAGAGTTCACTGTAGATGACATGGCCTGCAAATAGGGTGGGATTGGCGCACCGCTGCCTCTTTCTCCACCGATTGTTGAAAGGGATAAGCGTCAACACGTGTTGGAAAACTATTTATACCGAAATGGTACATTATCGTCGCTTGTTCGCTGCAAAATCTGATGGAAAACGGGTTTGGTCCCGTGCCGAGTCCATCCCTCCTGACACACCCCCTCATCAGCAGCGAACTAGACTGCATGGAAAAGTGTACCTTAATACCGGCCATTCCCGTAAAATGACATGGGATCCTGATGGAACCACCAACGTCGCCTCCAATTCCGATAATAGAGCCGTCTGCGGCCAGAAGCGCCGCTTCACCGCCTGAGGAACCACCGGAGGTTCGCGTTTTGTCCATAGGTGTATTCGTTGCACCTGAAGGGAGGATTTATAGAAGTGTAGATTAGATTTAGTTGGCAACCTGCCAAGAGTGCAATGAAGTGAAAAGCCTTCGTGGTAGAATGGGTTACCGTAGATAGGATTGCTGCAGCTATAGGATAGTAACGACTGCGGGACATTGGTCTGAACGTACGGAATGAAACCTGCAACGCAAAAAAGTCACGTTTGACGATATGTCGTAGCAAGCAGTCGCGGCGTTGTCAGGAGGAACGCAATGAGCCCTCATCCTGCTCAATGTGAGCAATACAAACCCAGTTGCTTAATTTGTTGAATGAGCACCGGATCGGATTTCGATGGCTTCCCAACGTCCTGTACGTAGCCGCGAGTTGCGTCGTACCCTTCCAGCTGGAAAACAATAATTTAATTGTGGGAAAGGTAAACTTCACTCTAGGCACATTCCACGGCGATCGCATTAGCGAAGTCGGGTGCATTACTGTACTTTCTTCATTAGCACACCCCCCCCCTTTCGAGCTAGTGAATGGTGGTGACATCTTGAACTTTTCTGCATGGTCCTGTTACGAAACCCTGTGACGCAGACGGATAGAGGGCAGCGGCTGCCAAAGCATCGAAACGTGCAAAAAACGTATGGCGAGCCAGGAAACGGGATTTTTCAAGGGGAGGGGACTCCGGGGTGGGTGAGCTACTTATAGTCGGTGAAAAGCTGGAGTGAGCGAAGTCACAACGGCCATAGAGTGCCATGCGGACGAGAGAGTGCAGAGAAAAAGAGAAGATCGACGCGTTCAAAGGGATTGAGTTCAAGTTGTCCGTAGACCGCCAATGAATAGGAGCTGGTCAGTCGCAT
>MU914570.1:0-15716 GCA_036418165.1 Cooperia oncophora
TAGCACATGTGAAACAGGAAAATCACGAAGAGACAACCCCTCCCCCTACACACCAAAACGTAAATACGACCCCCTCCCAAAATGACCAAGTACGACCCCCCCTCCATGAAGCGAGAAAAATCAACTATCAAAATAAATTTTTCCAGCCCAAATACGACCCCCCTCTCTCCTGGCGACCAAATACGACCCCCCTATTGGGGATTCCCCAACAACGATGTGCCCTGATCTCTCATTTATTGCCTGCACCGCCGTGAGAATTGAATCCATCGCTGACGCGCTCAACATTGTTACAGCAGTACCAGGCGCGTCATTGTGAGTCTCATCAAGGCTGCCCTATTTGGCGGCTGGATAGAGGGAGTCATATATTAGGGAATTTTTCCAGTCGGTAGCTTTCCAGTTCCATGATTCCGATTTCATACAATGTCTTGTTCGCTGCGTATGAAGGGGCGTGTCAATGAGGCTGGGTTTGTCGCACCGCCAGTCTGTAATCCACCAGTTGTCGAAGCCGATAAGTGACAGCTCTGTTGGACAACGACCTTTACGAACGATGTGATACAGTCTTGTCGCTTGTCGGAAAACAAAAAAAGTAAAAAAAGGCTGGAGCTGCGCCAAACCCATCCTCTAATAATAGTCCCATCGTCCGCGTACGATATACAATTTATATCGCCTTCGCAAACCTAATCATTTTTGAAGGTTGATCAGAAGTGTCTCTCCACATTACCTTCCCAACTATGCCACATTGCCCTACTGGTTACGAAAGAAAATTGATAGGGCGCATTTGAAACTGCCAATTGCCCTTACGTAAGCTGGGTTCGTACTTTCCAGGTCAACGCTACAAACACGTTTCTGGAGCACGCGTTCGTTCTACAACGGAGAAACTGGCGGTTTATATGCGGGTATAAACAGTGGTTCCCGTCTCCGTTTCTCTTTTTTCTCTTTTCTCTAGCGCTTTTCTGGCTGAAATTTCAGTGTCGAATGCTAGAATTTTGCACTTGACAACTGACAACTGACAAGCAGTGGCATCGGTTCCGGCTCCTTTGGTGGTGACTGGTATGTTCTCGTTCGCTCACACTCGGGTTTTTTTCTTGGTAGTTCTCCTAAGATTTCGCCAAAACGCTAGGGAGGCGAGGCGTTTGGCGGTCTAGTGGATACAACATCCAAACCTTGAGCTATGTTTAGGCCTCTGAGGACGACGATCCTGTCGAAACGTCAGGCCATTTATAATAAAGTCTTCCACCTACCAACCTCTTTGGCAGAACAAATTACAACTTAAACATATCAATAATGCCGAGGTTTTATGAAGAGAGAAGCTGGACTCTATTAAACACGACTCTGCATTTTTACGACTCCTAGTAGTTGATCGGTGATGTCCATTCCTCACTATCCCCCCTCCCACTAGCCCGATGGGATCAGGAAAGTTGGTAAGATGGTAGGTAAGTTGTGAAGGGTCGTACTAAAACGGCTCTTTTAGCGGGCCGTACTGAAAGTTCCTCTTGAATGGGGGTAGCACTTGCACCGCCATTTCACCCGCTCCGATTGTGTGTCCTGGTTGCGCAGTTTCAGGGCTGGATCAAGGCGGCCAGAGCATGCCATAGCGAAGAGGTTCAGCTTGAGTGCTACTCCCTATCAAACTCGAAAATTCGATTCATACCACCAAGAAACCGCAGGAGCAATCTCTATTCTTTCGCTAAAATCCCGCATCATTTCATCCATCAGTAAAGAGCCCTCTCAGTAGCGTTCAGACTTCCTGAAGACGACGCGCTGTGTCGCGCTTGACGCGTATCGACGCGCTCTAATTGAAACAGCGCCCCAATTCGATATGAGCGAACGCAGCCGCAGATGGGAATTGATCGGCGCCAGCTGCTTGTCTTCTGAGAGAGTACAGGATAATAGGAGTTCAGTACCCAATTTGAAACCCTCCCATTCTTCTATACTCAACCGAAGGCAGTAGCGCCAGCGGTGAATCGTCTGCGCTGCTTTTGGATACCAGACTGCGAAATTAGGCAGCGCGTACCCTTCTATCCCCCCCCCACCTCTCATACTCCTCAAAATACAAGCGTTTGTCTGCGATCGATTCCATCTGCTGCTATGTTCGCTTCTATGGCATTGGAGCGCTGTTGCAATCGACGCGCGTTACAGCGCATACACGCGTCTACCCGCGTCATCGCAGAGTATGAATGTTGCCTATCCAAGCGCAACATTTTCCGCACTAGAATTCAAGCTCAACCCCCGTGGTTGATGATTCAGCGCACGGGATGCTCCGAATACAGATTCGACGAGTTCCAGTTACTCAAGAACTGATTTGAGTGCTTGAGGAGAGTCTTCAGAGAAGTCGATATCCATTCATCCTACCATCCCTGCGGGATGAACTTCACAGGTGGAGACCATGGGCTAAGCTTCTCATTCTCGCCTGAGGGCTAAGCTTCTCATTTTCGCCTGAACCCCTCTTATCCTACTCTAAGGTGATAGCCAGCGTTCATGTGTCCAACTCAAAAACTCACATTGTTGTCGTAGGCTATAAGCGGCTGGAATAGAAATGCGTCCATCGTCCCCAGTTCACTATCAGGGCTAACAGCGTAACGCATCAGATCATTGAGAATAATAGATGTCTCTCTGCTACTTATTGTTTATTTGGCTGCCAAAGCTGGAACAATACAAAATTCAAAAAATATCTGGCATACTCCCCTTCTCTCCGTGATAATCTGACACAGCTTGGGAGAATACGGTATCCTTCTTCTTCTTCTCCCTAGCGTTAGTCCCGCGCCGTCGCAGGGTCCGCTGTTCTTGTTAGACGTCGCCATACTTTTGCGACTTGTCATGATTGTTGTGACGGGTTTCTCCATCAGCCGGCCTGTCAACCTGGGCCTGACGCTGGTAACGTCCCATTTTTGCAATTTTTGCAAGGCATGGTTTGTGCCTCGGCAGGGATTGTACTCGTGACCTACTTCAGCGTGGTTGCGAACACGAGCCGCCTTTCTTAACCACTCGGCTATCCCTGCCGCAGAATACGGTATCCAACTAAAAAAAGCTTGGGAAAGCCAAATTCGGTACATTTTGCCTAAGGAAACCATACAGACTCGTCGTTTGTAATAGAAACCGATGGAGATGGGTAGGGGGGAGGGGCGTTCAACATACCTTGAGCCCAAAGTGGAAGTGCACGCTATGGCTTGTCGTTTCTTCAAGTCAACCAGAGAGAAAAAATTGGCGTTGTACGGAAAATGCTGAAAGCATTTATAAAGCATGATGGCAAAGCATTTAGTTATACCATATTTTTTCCTCCCATCTCTACTAACAAGTTCATTTCCATACAGTTTTCCAGTAAAGAAAGAGGCATACTTCTACAGCTGCAGAGGAGCTCAACTAGCTCGTGACAAGGATCCACCTCGGTGTTGAGCGTACACAGCCATGTTTTCCGCCTGGTGATAGGGCGTGTCAAAGGAGGGATGGGTCTGCCGCGGTGGGGTGTGTCTAGGGGGGACGGGTTCGGCGCAGCGCTTTTCATTTGCGCGAAGTTTTTATTTCTTCCGGGGAGCGAAAGATTTCACCGATCGTCGTAATAGTCGTTTTCCACCGGTTGTTTCCACTTACCTGCTGTTGGTGAAGAAATCGCAATCTCACTAACACGCTCCTTCATCCGCAGCGAACAAAACTGTAGCTCGTCTTCTGTGGTAGAGAAATAAAGACGCAAAACCCTTGAATGCTCCCACCATCAAAAAGGCAGAAAGGATGACCAATGGATTAGGGTAAAAGGATAGAACTTTTATTGGTCAATACCTTTCTGGAATGCAGCCACGCATACTTCCTCCAATCAGAACCGTAGTGGCTTGCTGTAATAGGGCCTTCAGTGATTTTCAAGGCCAGCTGATGCCCAGGTGAGTGTTTTCTTCCTCGTACACGAGCCTGCTACCAATTGCCGGGTTTGGAGAATGTAAAACTGAGTTGGATTGTCAGGAGCCGATCATGGAACTGACATTAGGGCCGCTTGCGTAGTACTCCTCATCATTACGGACTGTCGGGGCGTGTCAGTGCGGCTGCGTTTGGCGCGGTACCGAAGTCGTTCTGCACCAGTTGTTGAAGCGGGCAAGTGACATTACTGTATTATATCCTTCGTATTACTCGTTTTCTACCACTTTTTGTCGCATACGCGTTTCAACAAAAAGGCTGAGAACGGCTTCAACAGTGTGCGCACTCCTACTGGCTGACACGCCCCGACAGTCCGTAATGATGAGGACAGTAAGGAACTTTTGCCACTGCACCACCTCTGCTATAGTTAGCATATAAAGACTTATTGATTCATTCTCCCTACTACTGTCTAAATACTCCTGGTTGCGGATGCCTACGTTTCAGGCACCCAAATGTTCACTCTTCCACTGTGAAAGAAGCCGCTTCAGGTGATGTGCTCCGTGGGGGTCCATCCAACAGGCTTCCTGATCAGGGCACGTCCTGCCACTGGAGAAATTTTTTGCAAATCACACCTACGCGGTGGTTGCCACAAAAAACTTATTCATTCAACTGACGGGAATAGTAGTTATATAAGATTTTGGCTGCTGCGCCGAGTAAAGGAGAGAGGGGAACATTAAAGGCAGCTGGCACGATGATTTGGTGCTCGGCCCAAAATGCTAGTAGGGGAAATGGCGAAAGAACGGAGTGAAACGGTCAAAATCCTGCGAAGAAAGAGCCTCCGTTCTCAATGTGTTAAAATCAATTTTGGACGAGTTTCCCGTAGGCATCTTGCCAATAACCGCTACCGAAGGTACGGCTGCATATGTGTACTCATATATCCATGCAGCATCACGGCCGCTTCATACCAATCCCTTCGCTTCATAATTTGCTTAGCAAATGAATCGATTAGAGCGTCAGGAACGGTCGTCTTGGAGGGCGGAGGGCGTGGCGGGCGTTTGGGTCGGAATGTTGTGGCTTGATAGGGCCCTTATAAGGGCACCTTCCTTGGAAAAGGCATTATGCAGCGCCTGCTCAGGGTCGCGGAATTCCGTCCTGCCAGGCGTATTAATCCTACTCGTCTTGGGGGATTTATCGTGCCAACTGCCTTGATCAAGGAATTTGTTCGAGTAGGATTCGATTGCGCTAGAAGCGACTAGGAATTAGCATGTGACACAGAAAAAAAAATCAACTTTCTCGCGCCACGCGCGCGCTCGACGCTGCAGGATTTGCTTCCTGCAGCGTCGAGCGCGCAAATTCGGAACGGAGAATTCCTCAGCGTAGCCCGCTCGTTCCATCTTACCTTGTGGATGGCGCGACTTTCACGATGTCTGAGCTCATCTAGATGTTCTCTTCCTTCTTCACTGAGCCTGAAAGGTCGACCGTTAGACTTGTTCACAAAAAAGGTAATAGGACTCTATAGGCAGCAAGCTAGCTAGATTAAGGTAATATCCATAAAACCAGCGTCCGTGGGAACGAAGGATTGCTTCTGAGTTCGCTCACGTAAATGTAGCTCACTATATCCGAAACAAAGCATCGCGCGCAAACTGACAGAAAATCTCCATGCTAGCTGCTTTGGAACGCTGCAGAATTACAGCGTCGACGCGCCGGTCGTAGTGCGAATGTCGCGCACTGCACTACAGGGAGTGGGGGGGGGGGGCAAAAAGAACACTTCTTTTCTCGACTACCAAAGCGAAATAAGTTACTCTTCATTTGATTAGACTCTCCACCATCACACTCCACAACACATTGTACACTGTCATGATACTCCGTCACAGCCTTCTGCACTAATGCCATCGAGAGATTCTGCCACGCGACCGTGATTCGATGCTTAGTTCAGCGAGGTCGTTGATTTCTCCGCCACTGTAGACCACCCTGTTGAGCTCCGCCCGAACCCGGTAATCGAGAGGGTTGAGGTCAGGTGACACACTTGGATATTCCGTCTCCTTCAGGTACTCAACGCCCTTCGATTCCACGTGCTGGCACCCAATCCTGTAGCAGTACGGAGTTTCCAAAACGCTACAGGCGACGACATGGAGGCAGAATATTCTCCTCGAGCTGTTCGATGTAACGGTCAGCGTTCACGTTCAGTTCGGGGTCCACGAAGACAACATCGACCCTTCTCGTCCCAGGAATTTCCATCATCTCGCGTCTTGCGAGTGCAGAGAAGATGATATCCTGGACCGTAGCGACGTTGTCGGAGCTGCTCGATGTTTAAGGTCTTCCAGTTCGAGGGTGTCGATCTCCAGATAGCTGCCTATGGGTGACTCCATAGGAGAAGTTCGCAGCTGTTTGGAGGTAACGTGAATTCCATAGGCCTTTTTCAGTTTGGCTGCGACTGGAGATGACTTCATATTCTGGTGCACATGAAGATGGTGGACGAGGGCCTGCTTCTGCTTATCGAGGAACATCTTGGGTATCTTCCGCCCTGATATTCGTATCCACGTCTTCTGTTTGCGCTGCGTATTCCTTACTGGTATGTGCCTCGGGTGAAGTGTCTTTTTTTTGATCCTTCCTGTATATGCAACGTCGCTTTTGGCGCGCTCGCAGTGTCTCGAATATACTGGGTTAGCATATAAGTAATGACGTTGTTTTCTGACTCAAAATTGAAGTTGAACGGTTTTAGTAGTGGAGTCCACATTGCTCGATAGAGAACTCCCAGCTTTATAAGGTGAGCTTGATAGCTTGGTTCTCACGAAGAATTTGATTACTTAAATTTCTGAGCGCGCCGAAGAATGGGGAAATGGTAGAGGCCATGGAATGCTCCCACATTATCATTGATCACCACCTTCTCTTGAAGAAAGGGAGAGGTTCAAACGTCTCGTACCGTCCGTTCTTTTGTTCACTGGCTAATCGACAAACACCTACAGTTTCGAACTTGTAACCCTTTACGCTCGAAATGCAACTGGGGAAATGTGGGTGCAGTTCGGCGACGGGGGGTGCTCCATTTTGCGCTTTTGCTGCTTCACTAATTCCGGTTCACAAGTCTAATTCTGGTGAAACCTATGAACTCCTGTGAAGCTGGAGCAAGCTCGTTGAGACACCACGGTTAACCTGTCAACCCATGTAATCTCATCAAATAGCTCTCTGGGTAGCTCGACACGTCGCTGGACAGCAGCGAAAGTGCAAAATGCCCCTCCGGTGCCGAAGTGATCCCTAGATCTGTTTAAAAAAGTATAAGTCCTTTCTCTCACCCGTGGACAAGTCGAGCTTATAAAGGTGGTACAGCTGGACTGCCCTGGTCAGGACTCGATCGTACAAATCATACAACATGCAATTCATGCCCCCAGGCACTACATCACCTACCCTTGGGTTGACAGTAAATAAGGACTTTAATGTAACGAGATTGTGATGAAGTAACCTGTCAGAATAAGGTGATT
This sequence comes from Cooperia oncophora, assembly GCA_036418165.1. NCBI lineage: Eukaryota > Metazoa > Nematoda > Chromadorea > Rhabditida > Trichostrongylidae > Cooperia > Cooperia oncophora. Next base: position 7,320 of record MU914570.1, read on the forward strand.
TTTTCATGAGTCGGATAGCTTTTTCCATGGCTATATAAGGTTCATAATGCCTGTTAGCTAACAGTGTTCCTACCTCAGTACCTAAAAAAGATATTCATGGTCGACCGTCCATGATGACATTTGAAGTGTACGTTACATCATCGCAATTGTTTGTTTTATTTTATTTCATGTTTTATTTTTAACGTTGCCTTACACAACGTACTGAATAAAGAAAAAATAAATAAAGAAATAAATTGTCTGGTCGCAATCAGCGGCTCGCACCTGCGGCGTTTCCATCATTGGTTGCTCCCTCCCTGAATCGATCTTTACCCGATCGCCATTGGTAGAGCAACGAGGCCGAACGCCCATTTGGACCGCGTTGCACAGCCGCCCTCCGACAGTCCGCAATGATGAGGACTGTAAAACCATACATAGAATGGGAACTAAAGTCAAATCCCATTGGAGCCTAAATCACTTATGTCAGTAGACCCCTGCTTTGAAACACCTAGAGACCGACCTGTTACGCAAATCCCCGGCCTCTGAGGGTACTTTTGACACATTGCTCACTGTCTTATTAGAAAAAAGTGCCTACGAACTTACGGCTGTTTGAGGACAACGACAGACAAAGCTATCAGTGCGATGAGAACGAAGTCGAAGGGGCATATGTATTAGCTGCGTTCATGAAAAACGGCAGCGTTCGCCTGCAGCCATAACGTCCACCAGCGTTCTGAGCGTCCGGCAGCGTCAGCGACTAGGGAAATTAGATATTGATTCAGCATCTGCCAGCGTGCACCAGCGATATGAGCGATAGCATCCTATCGCGCCTTACCCTCTATCAGCAGTCTACTACCCTCTTAACTCCCCAGTATCTATTCCGGAATGCTGCTGGTCGGTGGAAACGCTGGTAGACGCTAGATCGATATCTATACTTCCCGCGCCCTTGAGACGCTACTGGTCGCTGTGGACGCTGGCAGACGCTGGATCGATATCTATACTTTCCTAGTCGCTGACGCTGCCGGACGCTCGGAACGCTGGTGGACGCTATTGGTCGCTGGTGGACGCTGCTGCAAAGTATGAATGCTGCCTCACAGAGGAGAGTCGGCACGGGAATCCGCAGCCGCCTTGGTGACCAGGGTACAGCATCGTGATGTTTGGAATAACATCTCACTATCCCGACATCGTGCTAAGTTTCCCAACTTCCTCCCGCTTTTCCAGACTTTCTAGCATATTTCAGGTTTGCTCCCCGGTGCAGTTATAGGGGATCGTAACCAATCAATCACTAATATGAAACATCGGAACGTAGAGGAAAGATAGTTCCCTTGTGGTGTGCGGCCTCTTTTATGTACCCGCGCTTTCGCGTGCACATATACTAGAAATGTCTGAGATGTGGTAGGCGTGGCTGCGTACTTCAACTGAACGTGCGGTGGCTGCGCTTTTGGTGAGATATTTTCATTTTGACATAATTATTGTCGTGTCTCTGTCCAGTACAGAATAAGACAATAGTTGTCTCAAGCTGATCCACTCCAAGTTACCCATTCTGTGCCATGCTCGAATTCCACCTCCGTCTCACAGATGAGAAGTGTAGAACCGTCAATTTTCTACCGCACTAGTGCTTACCAGTGCTCAGATTAGTAGGCGAATTTGCCGCTCTGTCGCGTGCGGCCATGTTGCGATGGACGCCGCACTGCGTTAATTTGCATTTGCCTGTGGAATGGGGGCGCGGATTCATTGTAGACTGTGACATCCTTAGCATTTATGACTCCTTTCTATATAGTCTATTGTTAACGAAGGGGCGTGTCAGGCGGGATGGGTCTGGGGCGGTGCCAAGCCCACTCTCCACCACTTGCTGAAGAGAGCAAGTGAGAGAAATGTATTAGGTTGTCCCAAAAGTTCGTGGACATTTTTTGAATCTCGTATCAGATCTTTCCGCAGCCATTTCGAGATCCAGTTATGTGGTCTATGGGAAGTGTGTTAGGTAAGCATCCACAGCTTCTTCACCGTCCCTCGCAGTCGCTGTTCTCATATGAAAAACGGTAATTGAAATTCATCATTTTCGACACACTTCGCTATGTGCCACAACGTGGTTGGAGCCATAATTTCCCTTATTTAGATCTTGATGTTACCTTCCACAGTACGGCTTTGGAATGGCCCAATTGCTTCCGCTTTAGTGACTTCTATCCGGGTGAAAAACTTCGTCCAAGGAGGCCACCTGCCTTGGATTTGGACCTACTGTGTTCCTTGAGATTGACCAGTACTCCAAGGGGAGCACATGTGGACACTGTCTACAACTTTTCTCCGCTTCGCCTTTAGGACTGGTGGGACAGCCACTGTAAAACTGGATATGGAGTGGGGCCTTTTAGGGGAATCACTCCTGGGAGTGCCAACGGCTAGATCCCTCCAGAAAGGGCAGAATCGACCGCGCAATCCTATCAATCCAGTAGGGCGGTGAGACTGTGCATGTGGTGGGGTTTCTTTCTCCCTTCTTCGGGAAGGGAATTTCTTCTTCTCAGCGCTATGGTAACCTATTTGAATCCTATTGTAATCAACTGCAGAGGGGGGGGGGTTGAGAATCGCTAACATTTGGTCCAAAAAACCGAGCAATGTTTGCCTACTCCACCACACCTCAGGGGTCAAACATTTGGAAAACGACACTGCTCGAGATCCCGAAGCTTAGCTGGGGAATTCCACCACAGTCTTCGTGTAGCCCTGACTTAGCTCTTTCCGATCGCCATCTAAACTAATCCCACAGCGGCCATCTTCTTGGTAAAAAATACGATTTTTGATAGTACCTCAAAAATGACCCAGCTGCCTTTCTGGGCACAGAACCAAGAGGCTTCTGGAAGCAGGGCAACCACACATTGCGTAGTGATTGGCAACAAGTTGCCAATGAAGGTGACATATATATAGTTGATCAAAATTGCTTCCCACTGGAATAAACTTAACTCGAAAAAATGTTCGAAAAGTTCCACGAACTTTTGGGACAACCTAATATAACCTCGTTCGTATCACTCTTTTTCTATCAGTTGTGGTCGCGAATCCACTACAACAACTGGCAGAAAAAGGGTTCGGCGTCGTGTCACACTCATACTGCCTGACACGCCATTCAGCAGAACTAGAGTGTACATTTGTCTTCATCTACGATCTAGAAACCTCGCCATGTGCAGGTGCGGGCGCGGCGTCGCACGCGATGCCCACCACGGCGGCGAAGGATTAATCCATGACATACATACCCTCACGGCAGATTCCATTTAAATTCTTTCTGACGCAACGGTAAAGATTTCCACGTAACTATGGGACATCAAGGGATATGAACATGTGCAATTATGCTCCTTTTGGGAAGCAAAACTGAGTTCTTCACTGACCTGTTCGATATCGTAACGCCCGGAGAACCATGGAGGAATTTGCTGGCTTGCTAGGAGCGCAAAATTTGTAATCTCCTAAGTCATATTGTTCGCCATCAATCCACTCATCTGTAATCAAGTCGACGTCCAACACTTTCATAGCACACTAGCCATAAAAGCAAGTTGTTTGACAGCGGCTGTGGCCAGTATAGCAGTATTGGGCGCAGTTCGGCGACGGGGAGGGGGTGAGATTGTGCTGTTTTGTTGTTCTACAAGTTCCAGTTTGCATACCTTACGCTGATGAAACCTATGCACTGCTGTGGAGCTGGAGCAAGCTCGTCGGACCATGATGGAACCAGTCAACTGACGAAAAGGCCCTCTAGATGGGTCGACATGTAGATGAGGAGTATCTAAAGTGCAAAATGCCCCCCCCATCTCTCCCCTCGTCACCGAACTGCGCCGCAATATCATGATCACCTTGAAAAGAATATTCCAAGTTTATCGTGTGGGCAAAGGTATAGAGCCAAACAGAGCCACTGTCATTAGACTCCATCATTCAGGGCCGTGAAGATATAACGCGAAGAGGCAATATGTCTCTCCTCACTTCGCGTCCTCTGGAAAGGACGCGAAGTGAGGAGAGACATATTGCCTCTCTGTCTCCACCCAACTATCAAGAAAATTTTTCGCGTCTCACATACGACCCCCTTTCCCTCCGTCCACCAACCAAATACGATCTCATCACTGAGGATTCCCTAACGCAGGACGTGCCCTGTCCACAATATACACTCCTCATCATTACGGACTGTCGGGGCGTATCAGCCAGAAGGAGTGCGCACACTGTTTGAAGCCGTTCTCAGCCTTTTCTTTGAAGCGCGTATGCGACAAAAAGTGGTAGAAAACGAGTAATACGAAGGATATAATGCTGTTATGTCATTTGATCGCTTCAACAACTGGTGCAGAAAGACTTTGGAACCGCGGAAAACGCAGCCGCACTGACCCGCCCCGACAGTCCGTAATGATGAGGAGTATAAGTGCAGTTTTGTCTTTAACTAGCGCGACACTGAAAGCCCTTGTAAATTTTTATGAAGCAAAAGAGAAGCAAGTGGCCGATGTCGGCCACAGAAACTTACAGGCCTTCACAAGGCAGTCTATACAAGCTTCGGAGAGTGACAACTGGTGTCCCCAAAAGCCCAGCTATGAAGTAATGACAAGCATGTGAAGTAAAGTATGCTCCGCATAAAGACATCTCTAGCTCTTTTTACTGCTTTACTTTACTTTAGCAGGTCATAAGCCGACATAAACGCTGAGAAACCCTTCAATTGTCCGTATCGGGCAATAATCTATCAACATCAAACACCGAGCCCAACCTTACTCGTCCAAGGCAGAGTCAGGTCTGAGGCATTTTGTTGCGCTTCTCACGATGCCTCTCTTCAACAGTATCATAAAGGAGGGGTACACCAGTAGCAAAAGCCAGTGGTTGACTTTCCTCGCCCATACGATTAGCGTAGACTGCGCAGGATAAGCAAAAGCTGACGGCACGTATCCCAGGAGACGAGGGGCGTGGCTGTGTATCTTATAGACGTGGCTGAATGCTTTAGATTTGTTTTTCTTTGTGTTAATAATGGTGAATTATAGTCCTTTGTCAACACGCGAGTAAGGTTGACAGTTATCCGAGCCAGAATATCAACTGAAAATGCCATGCTCAAAGGACGATTACGGGCGGTGTGTGGTCCATCTCTGGAGATATGAAGTATTATGATGCGACATACTCTCATGCGTCGGTTAAGCATGACAAAATAATAAAGAAGAAACTAGTTATACATTGCGCGTATTGCATCGTCCAGCTGGCTTCAATACCGCCGCGAGCTGGGACATCTCACGAACTAAAAAAAGAATATGACTTTATCGGAGAAAAATAATCACGGGGAGCAACCTGCAGATATCATACCAGTGCAGGAGACCGGAATGCTTAAAAGGGGGCCTAATGGGAGCTCACATTATCGTCAGAGCCCAAGAAGGCATATTCCAGAGTGAACTTCCTTGTAATCGTGACATTAGTTGTGTGAACGAGTGGTCTTCATTCGGTCCTCCAAGATTTCAGGCTCCAAATCATAAAACCGAACGGTGGGTTGGGTTAACTCGTGCTGGGAGGCTCAACTTGACCCAATAAAGACTGCTTGTACAGCTGATTATGACGATGAGCGCTCATATCAGTACATAAACTAGGGAGCAAAAACCGCGTTAGTGGCTAATGCGCGACTTCAGTCCTAAATCCCTGGCCCCTCCGCACACACAACGATAGGCTCACCATCGTATTATGCAATAAATGCTCACACTTTGGGAATTCCAGCTCCGCTGGTCTTGATCACGTTCATGTCCATCTAGGAAACTCATAGGAGCAAGTGCCAAATCTCCTTCACGTTTGCCATAACGGTGCTCAGTAAGGAGATGCCTAAAGCTTCATGTAAACTTTTCCACACCGAGTGGGTAAGGAAAGGGCCAAAACTTTCGCATTTTTGAGAATGGGTGAAGAGTTATCAATCATTTTTGGCAACTTGCTTCCATTCAGAATCATAGTAGCTTATTGAAGGCGCTGAATGCTTTACAATGACCGTGAGGGCCATACGATGTGTACAGGTGCGTGTTTTTCATCCTCTCGACGATATCTCGCTACCAAGGCGGTAGAATTGCTTGGTTGCCTTGGTGGTAGCTGATCGATCTTGCCTGCGAGATGGGTAAGGCATTTCACTTGCAATTTTCACCATATGATTAACTCTTTTCAAACGCTTGCAAGGACGAGAAGGATAAAACTTTTTGCTATCTAACTAGCTATCAATCCTCTTGTCGCCATGCATTCCTCTTCAGAACCGCAGAAGCACTTTGAACGCGGTTTGGTTTATTTTTACATCGCCTTGACCAGGGCGATGTAGATAGAGATAGAGGGTGTTTTTTATGCTACAAGACTCGTGTGTGAGTTACCTTACGCTTACAGGCGAGTTCGGTGCCAGTTGACCCGCTTCGGATTCGTGACAGCGCAAGAGCCGCTCTGGCTATTCATATCTATAGTACCTTTCGGCACGTCCTCCAGCGAACACCAATGTTTCAGGCGGCCGCATCAGCGACTTGGAAAGTATAGATATCAATCTGGCGTTGACCAGCGTCTACAAGCGTTCACCAGCGTCCACTAGTGACATCAAGCGTCTGCAGAGAATGGAAAGCACCGGGAATCGATATAGTCGATCCACCCATATCCACTAGCAAGCAACGAGCCCAGCGTGTAGGAGAGTTACGTGCGGTTGCATACGCCGCCTATTTCACGCGCTAAAGATCAAGATGCCATCTCCTTCCTTTCTTGACATTCTACAGGCAGTCTGCACCTACACTTTCCCATACTCTATTACCCTGGTCAGTTGTTGTAGAAGCAAGACGAGAGTATCATCGTTCCTCGGCCCCTCAGACGGCTGGAGGCAGCTGGTGACGACAGTAGACGCTGATAATCGTGTTGTCGTTCCTATCAGAAGATCGTACTTTCCTAGCCGCTGACGCCAACGGACGCTCGAAGCTCTAATGGTTTGGACGCTGCCGCAAATCATGAAGGCAGCCTTGGGGATTCGATCCACAGACCATGTGCGTGGCGAGTGACGTTACTTGCCACTACATCACTTCTGACTATTGGAACTTCGTACTTTCGCTTCGTATCTGGAAGTGGACAAAGGGTTTACAAATGCCGTTATTGTACCTAAAAATTCGATAATCCTGTTGTAGACCTCGCATAGCTCAGCCGAGCTCTGAAGTCGGTCAATATTACGAGAGTACGAGAACACAGACTTGGACTTGGGGTTTTGCAGGTTTGCCAACCAACATGAGCCAGTTTTCTGATATCTGAAGAAATGAGAAAAACCTAGAATCTTACTTGAAATTAGATAGCAATGCCAGTGTCGTATCCATAACTCTGAGATGTCGTGCCAGATCGGCGTCAACAGCAATCAATGATCGCTTCCTAAAATCAAAGTGGTTTCTGACAGTTTTCGTTACTATAAACGCGTACAGCAGAAAGCTTCGTTTCATTGACATATTTCTTATTCACTATGTGCTATCTATCATGCACACAACCCTCCCCCCCCCCACTTACTTGTCCGCCTGTTATCCTGGCTTTTGTTCCCAAAAGATGTGCCCAGCATGAGATTGGATGGTTTCTTAGACGTCTTTTTCTAGATCTTGATCTCTAGGTTAGTCCCACTTTGCGTGATCGGGGGAGGATGGTGGAGGGTGGGAGGAGGGGTCGCTTTTCAAAATTTGTGACGCCATTTCTCCCGACTGAATGCCTTTTTGGGTGGGCGCCAACCATCTTCGAATCGCGTACAGCGTGTCGAGCCAGCGTTGTTGGAGACGCCCTTCAGGGGTTTCTCGAGGACCTCAACCTGGAAACTTGTCTTCAAACCACAAGTAGCGTGTCTGGTTATCGCTAAACGTGTGGCCGGCCGTGTGGCGGCGCGGGCGGAGTATTGGCATCCGGGTATCATTATCCTTACACCTCGTTCCGGTGCATCTTCAAGCGAATGAAGTGCCGCTTCAGTGCGGCTATGAACCCTCACTACCTACACAAGGTAAGGCTAGGATCCATCGCATGAGTGTACAGCTGCTCCTTCACAAAACTTGGAACGAAGCGGTTGGGTGAACCATTTTCTGCCATTGTCGCTTTGGGTTGCGTGCATACTTTGCGGCAGCGACACTAACGATCGATAGTTCCACCAGCGTTCCTAGCTTCCGAAAGCGTCATTGATGGGGAAGTATCATATCGATCTAGTGTGAGCCAGCGCTTCCAAGGCTTGGGCGGTATGGGCATCGATCTAGCGTATGCCACCAGGAATCAGCAGCAGACTGCTGGTAAAGAGTATGGTGCGACATTAGGGCGCTTTGCTCCTATCGCGTCATACTCCCTACCAGCAGCTTTACCCTCCTATCTCCCCATAATCTACCAACAGTCTGCTACCCTCCTATCTCCCACTCTACCAGCTGTCTGCTACCCTCCTATCTCCCATACTCTACCAGCTGTCTGCTACCCTCCTATCGCACC